>APFE030181395.1:193283-332914 GCA_000404065.3 Pinus taeda
TTGGGTTGGGTGTCATTTATTGAACAAATTGGATTTAATTGTTGTTGGGTTGGGTGTCATTTATTGAACATAGGGTGCTTAGTTGTTGAACAACACAGCAGTTATGGCTGACATACATTCCTTTTGTTATGTGCAGGTCAGCATATTTATTTGGGATGCAAAGTTGCAGTTCTGAGGAGTGGGGGTTGAAGTGACTGTTGTTTTGTACTTCTGGAATAGACCAGTTTGGAAGCCTTTATGGCTCTAGCTGTTTTCTACTTGGGTCAATATGTTTTGTAATATTAAATAGTTAAATACTATTTATGGACAGTTGTGGGCCCAATCAATATATGGGTGATTTTTGGACATAATTTAAAACTTATTTAAACATAATGTTATTTATTTCTGTTTAAATTTTGGTTTCAAAAGTCTTAATTACTGGTGGTTTGGTGGGACCAGTATTATATCAACTACTGGTCCCTGCACAAGAATAGGAATCTCTCCCCTATATATGATCTAATTTTTTTTAAGAAAAAAAACATTCTTTTATTAATTGGAAAATGTTTATATAATCTTAGATTTTAATCCTGGTTATATGTTAATCTATTGTCTAATAATGGGAACGTTACATCTCAAAATATAAAGACAAAAAATTTCTTCTTTTTCAAAAATAACAAACATAAGATACCATCACATGGGAAGAGCTACAAAATCAAATATCACAAATGAAATGATAAGTTGAGAGAAGAGGACAATAATTAAAATACCATAGAATGCATACAAAAATATTATCAAGCAAACTGATATTAGATCTCAAAAGTACCTTGACGACCCATAGATCCATTGACTAGCTAATCAAAATACATATGTTTAGGATGGAGTGACAATCCACGCTTGGAGAGAGCATCGACATCAATGTTATGTTCTCTATAAACATGCTTAAAAGAAACCTCGGAGAATGAGGCCTTTAAATCCCAAATCAGTTTCATCCACTTGCAAAGAGTGAGGACCTCCAAAGCATTCTGCCCTTAGATCTAGTGGATCATAGAGAGTGAATCCCCAACAACCATAATTTTTTGAATGCCAAGCCACGAAGTGCATTGAAGAGCCCTCCATAAAGCTATCATTTCAGCTCTATAGTTGTCCCCATAGCCTCCAAACCAACGAAAACATTAATGTAAAGGGGGATCAACTTGGAGAGAAACTCCACATTTGCAATGCCCACTAGAAGAGGCTCCATCAAAATAATAGATTGGGTAGATGCTAGCCAAATCTACAAGCGTAATAAACTAAGAAGTGAGATTGGAAACCTAGGGGCCAATTTCCTGAAAATATGCAACGATCCTCAAGGAAGAGATCCTAACATCACGAGATATGCCTTCAAAAATAAGTTCATTTTGAGTGCACCAAATGCCCCATAAGACATATGGAGGGACCACCATGAAGGATTTTACTTGGTGTGCCCAAGAGCTAATACAAGCAGGAATATAGGAGAATTCTCTGATAACATAGAGACCTAAGAGTGTGGAAACCTCCACCCAAATAGAAACTACAAAGGGACATTGTAAAAAATAGATGATTGCAATCCTATGAATCCACCCTGCAAAGTGAGCATCTGCCAGGGTCTACGAATCCCTTCTTCAACAAATTGTCTCATGTTAAAATGCAGTTATGAATAACTAACCAAGAAAAGCATTTGATCTTTAATGGGGCTTTCAAACTCCACAAATGAACAATGCAGTCGACACAAGGTAAAGATGGAATGCTCGAGGTAACATAGTCATATATATCATTGGAAAGAATCCTTCCATTCACAATATGACTACCACAAACCAGTCGATGTTGCCGCTGTGAGAATGAGATTCTAGCATGTCAAAGGAGGCTATAATAACCTTCCCATTCACCCTCCAAAAAATCTAGGATAACGATCTGCCAAGAGTTAAGCCAAGATGTAGGTTTTAACCCTGTATAGAAATTACCTACAAACGAGTTATTAAAATAAAAAATATACATTGGCGAGAACATAAAACAAATATACACAGAGATTTTCCCGTGGATCCCAAAATAGGGACTACCAGATTGATTTTTCATTATATTCTTTTCAATGTTACAATACATATATATACATACCAAAACATCCATAAACCTCAATCCACTAACACTGGATTAGAACATAACAATAGTTCCTATTGAAATATGGCAACAAAAATATTCCATTTTAATTTGTCCTTGAATTAAATTGTGAATTAAATTCGAATTTAGTCTTAACAACTACTTGGAAATAATTAATTAATTTATTTTAAATTCATTAGTTGGAGAAATTCAAGTTAGAAGTCTTTCTGAAGTCATGCAAGAGTTATCCCTTAAATTAAGGAGATAAGATTGAGTTATATTTGAATTGTAATTAGTTAACTAAGTTAAGTCTAGTTAAATTTGTCCCAAACTGTTTGACGAACTAAAAGTGAGTTAACAGTCAGTTGATGCATGCATGCACTCAACTAGTGCTACTCCATTTAACTGAAGATTCCCTCATAAGAAACTCATGCATGTCTATTATGAGAAAGACCTAGTTGAGATCAAAGTCAAGGACAATGTAATATCAGTTGCATGTGTTTTCTCAAAAAGAAAACTCATGCATGCAGTCAAGGATTTATCCTTGAGGATTGCGTAGTTTTGGAGGAGATCATCCACTTGGTAACACGAGAATCATCCATAAGGAACAACACAAGGAAATAGGAGCATGGAGGGCAGAGAGGAAGGCTGGAGAGAAGCCAATATTCCCTGTGAGCATCTGTGAGGATTGTACTTAGAGCTAGCTAGTGTGAGAGCTAAGGCTTTGTATAATTCCTATGTATTTCCACCTTCTATGATAATACAGATAGTGGGGTTTTTAGCTGAGGCTTTCCCCAAAGTATTTTCATGTATATTGTGCATTGATTCTTCTTCTTTTGGTTATAATTTTCAGCTCAATCTTTAAGCTTCCGCAAATTGATAGTAGAAGTACGTTATAGTATACTTATTTGGTTTATATTGCATTATCGGGTTAACCTACATCATATTTTCTACACGATATCATAGCTGGATTTGTAAAAAAATTTTACATGGTATCAGAGATGTATTTGTAGAATTTTTCTACATGGTATCGGAGTTATGAATAGTATACTGAGAAGAGAATTCGAAGTTTGAAGTTCAGGGTTGCAGGTGCAAATCGAATTCATATCATTCTTCAAGGTTGGCCAATGGCATTCTATGGCTTAAGACTTGTGTATGCCTTGGAAGGTAGCCCAAACTACATAGCATGGAAAGATAGAATGGAGGCTATATTAGAAGACAATGGCTTGAAGGAATTCATTAATCAAGAAATCCCAAAGCCAACTTCAACTAATGCACAAGAGTTGGGTGAGTGGAAGAAGTGTGTGGCGAAGGCGAGACGGATCATCCTTAAGGGAGTTCGAGACCATATTGTCTCAAGTCTCCATGGGAAGGATTCTCCATTTTCAATGTGGAAGACATTGAAGGACCTCTACTAGAACAATAGCGACCAGAGGAAATTGGCACTCAAGGATAAGCTTTAAAGAATCAAGATGGAAAAGGGCGAAACTATTTTCACATATCTGAACAAGCTCACCACCTGCAGAGATGAGCTTGGCAGTGTGGGAATAACTGTTGCCGATGATAATATGGTGAGCCTTGCTCTCCTTGACCTTCCAAAGAGTTGGAATAGCTACCAGGACTCTGTGAATGGAAGGGAGAAACTACTGGATTGGGAACAACTGTGGTCGGATCTTATGCAGGGGGAGATCAAGAGGAGCACATGATATGGTTCTTCATCCAAGAATGATGATGAAGAAAATCTGTCCTTAGCAAGTAAGGAAAGGAAAGGGAAGGGGAAGGCTTCCCATTTCAAATCGAATTCTTCTCATGGAGGGAAGAAGGGTGACATGTCTGAAGTGAGATGCTTTAATTGTCACGATATGGGACATTATGTGACTAATTTCCCATCGAAGATGTCCAAGAAGGGATCCTCGGAAGGATTGGAAGGTGAGGCATTAACCTCTCAGTTCGAAATGGACTTTACCCTCATTGCATGCATGGTGTCATCGATGATGGGTTGTGTCTATTATCTTGACATTGGAGCCTCATTCCACATGACTAGTGATAAAAATGTATTCAGTGCCTTGGAGGAGAAAGACCTCAAGATGTGCATAGAGATGGGTGACG
Organism: Pinus taeda; assembly: GCA_000404065.3. Taxonomy (NCBI): domain Eukaryota; kingdom Viridiplantae; phylum Streptophyta; class Pinopsida; order Pinales; family Pinaceae; genus Pinus; species Pinus taeda. The sequence goes on from APFE030181395.1 coordinate 197,484, forward strand.
ATGGAAGGTATAGTGTTTCAGGAATGGATACGGTTGATTTTCAGAGGGAGCATGGAGCTCCTCTCACCTTGAAAGATGTGATGTATGTGCCTGGACTAAAGAAGAACTTGGTATCGATCGCAATGTTGGAGGACAAAGGTTACAATGTTGTCTTAAGTAAAGGAAAGGCATTCCTAAGACACATAGCCACGGGTCAGACCAAGAGGATAGGGATTTAGGTGAAGAATCTCTATAAACTAGAGGTAGATGATTGTGTAACATTGAGTACGAAAGCAGAATTGGTGCAAAGCCAAGACATTGGCGAGTTCTGGCACAGGCAGTTGGGCCATTTGCATCATGGGGCTTTGAAGATAATGCAACAGATATGTATAGGACTTCCCAAAGGTAAACTTAAGCAAGTTGACACATGCAAAGTTTGTACCTTGGGAAAGTACACCAAGTCTTCCTTTCATGATCAAGACAGTCGAGCAGAGGCTATCTTAGAGCAAGTTCACACTAATTTGTGTGGACCATTCTCGACGACATCCACAATGAAGCAAAGGTATTATGTGATTTTCATTGATGACTATTCTCGTAAATGCTGGATTTATTTCATGCAGAAGAAGAACCAAACTTTCACAAAGTTTTGTGAGTTCAAGCCTTGGTTGAGAAAAAGTTAGGAAAGAATATCAAGGCCTTGAGAAGTGACAATGGTGGAGAATATGTCTCTCAAGAGTTTAAGGACTTCTGTGCAGCAGAAGGAATTAAACTAGAGTTGACGATACCTCATAACCCACAGCAGAATGGGGTGGTCGAGAGGAAGAACAAAACTATTCTAGGGGCAACACGGGCAATGCTGCATGACCAAGGCCTACCACTTCACTTGTGGGCTGAGGCATGCAACACAATAGTCTATTTGCATAATAGAAGCCCGCATTGCATACTTGGCATGAAGACACCAGAGGAAGCTTTCTTCGGTAAGAGACCAGACGTGGGTCACTTTAGGATCTTTGGCTCATTGGTATATTGCCATGTGACAAAGGGTGCATGGAAGAAGCTTTAGCCGACAACAGAGTTGGGGATACTTATGGGGTACACTAATACACCTCACAACTATCGGGTGTACTTGCCTACTAGTCGAAGGACAGTGGTTCACAAAGATCTCAAGTTTGATGAGCAGAAGGCCATGTGAGTTTCCCTTGAGAGGGAGCTCCAACTATAGGTTGTGGAGGAACTGTTGGTTCCTAAGGAGGAGGAGCCTCAGACTGATGCAGATCAGCCGCATGCAAAGGTTCCAGGAGTGGAGACATCCACTCAAGAAGAGTCTTACAGAGATTGACAGAAGCACACAAAAGAAGATGACAAATTTTTGGAGGATGCGAGAGAGAATGTGGGAGCACCATATTCTCAGCACAGATAGTGGAGGTCACTTGAGAGGTACACTGGATACATGGCCCTTGCTGGGGAATGTGTTGAGACCAAGCCATCTTCCTATGAGGAAGCAGTGCAGCAGCTGATTTGGGTTGATGCTATGGTGGAGGAGTATGACTCCATAGTTCATAATAGTATTTGGGACGTGGTTCTGAGACCATAGAACAAGTCAGTTGTGAGTTCCTGTTGTTTTTACAAGGTAAAGCAAGCTGTTGATGGTAGTGTGGAGAAGCATAAGGCAAGATTTGTTGCCCATGGCTTTTCACAGGTTGAGAGGATCATGTTGCTGCAATATATTTCAACAGAGGAGCAAGATGTTGACATTTTGGCAAAGGCATTGTCAAAGTATATATTCAAGTTCCATAGAGATAGAATCGAGGTGGCAGATAATCCCTTTCTTGTTGAGAGGGAGTGTTGAAATATGACAACAAGAATATTCCAATTTAATTTGTCCTTGAATTAAATTGTGAATTAAAATCGAATTTAGTCTTAACAACTACTTGGAAATAATTCATTAATTTATTTTCAATTAATTAGTTGGAGAAATTCAGGTTAGAAGTCTTTCTGAAGTCATGCAAGAGTTATCCCTTAAATTAAGGAGATAAGATTGAGTTATATTTGCGTTGTAATTAGTTAACTTAGTTTACTGAGTTAAGTCCAGTTAAATTAGTTCCAAACTGTTTGAGGAACTAAAAGTGAGTTAACAGTTAGTTGATGCATGCATGCACTCAACTAGTGCTACCCCAGTTAACTAAAGATTCCCTCATCAGAAACTCATGCATGTCTATTCTGAGAAAGACCCAATTGAGATTAAAGTCAAGGACAATGTACTATCAGTTGCATGTGTTTTCTCAAACATAAAACTCATGCATGCAATCAAGGATTTATCCTTGAGGATTGTGGAGTTTTGGAGGAGATCATCCACTTGGTAACAGGAGAATCATCCACAAGGAACAATGCAAGTATATAGGAGCTTGGAGAGCAGAGAGGAAGGCTGGAGAGAAGCCAAAATTTCCTATGAGCATCTGTGAGGATTGTACTGAGAGCTGGCTAGCTGTGAGAGCTAAGGCTTTGTATAATTCCTATGTATTTCCACCTTGTATGATAATACAGATAGTGGGTTTTTTAGCTGAAGCTTTCCCCAAAGTATTTTCATGTGTATTGTGCATTGATTCTTCTTCTTTTGGTTATGTTGTTCAACTCAATCTTTAAGCTTCCGAAAATTGATAGTAGAAGTAGGTTATAGTATTCTGCTTTGATTTATATTGCATTATTGGGTTAACCTACATCAAATTTACAATAGTTCGCATGACTAGATCTACAAAATACCATGGGAAGAAAACCATCATGCCCAAAACCATTTGCAAACCCCAAGCAAAAAACCATGGGTGTGTTTGCATTAAAAAAAAAATTCTTGGGGCGCTGCCCCGGACGATCGCACCCCTACAAAACCCCCGTGATCCCCTCGCTGTGTCTGACCCAATGTACAATGCATGGATCTAGATGTGGAAATAATATAACACATACCCAACACAAGCAGGGACAACAAATGGCATTCAATGACCCTCAAGGCTTGCAAGATTGTTAATCCCCTGCAAATTAAGGATTTTGATTATTGGGGCCAAAATAATATGACATTTGGGCATTCCATTAATGGCGCCCATCCCGACTTATATTTTTTTACCATCTCCAACCAACTAGCGAAGATTACTAAAAAGATACGAGATCACATGCTTGAGGCTACGCTAGATAATTGATGCACAGGAACTCGATGGTGCCCTTGCAACTACCCACTCCTCCAATCCTTGATGATGTATGCATTTTCCAAACATAATACTCTACAACAAACCTTTTTCATTGAAAACCCTCCAAAGATTTGTAGCCAATAGAGCAAGGTTGAATCTCTTAGAATCTAGAATACCCCATCCACCCAACTTGATGGATCTATAGATCGAACTTAATCTAGTGGGGCGAATCTTTCTATTGGAACTGATGCCAGACGAGATAAATTTGGCAATTATAGAGTGAATTTTGTGTATGATTGACTGAGGGATATGGAATAGGTGCATCCAAAATACTGGAATGAATTTTAATACCACCTTTGTCATGATGATCCTACCCATAAGTGTTAGACATTTGTGATCTCAGTGGGTTAGCATCTCTTCAAATCTGGTGATGAGCCACTCCCAATCTAGTATATTGTATTTGTAGGGTTTTAAATAACAGCCAAAGTACTTAAAACCCTCAGACATGGGGCATATTTTCACCCTAAATAATGTGGCTATCTCAAGTATCTCCACTGAGTCCCCATCATATGAAATTAACTTAGTATTTTCTTTGTTAATGATTAGCCTGGAAGCTTTGCCAAAATTCTCAAATACCCTGTAGAAGGATCCACACTCAGAGATTTTAGCTTCCCATCACATAGGATGTTGTCCACGAACATAAGGTGAGATAAATCACTATTTATTGAGATCCCACAACCTGAAATGGCACCAACCTCCTTCATAGCATGGATCCCTCTGCTGAAGGTACCCATGACAAGGATAAATAATAGTGGGGACAACGCGCAACCTTGTCTAAGCCCCTTGTGGATTTTGAAAAAATTGGGTGGGCACACCATTGATAAGAACCTCCATTGAAGCTGATGTGATGCAAGACATGATGCATTGAACATGTCTATGCGGGAACCGAATTTTGTGCAAAATCAAGGTGAGAAACTCCCAATCCACACAGTCATATGCTCGGTTGAGATTGATTTTCATAAGGCAATATTTTAACTTCCTTATTTTAATCGAGTGAATACACTCATGTGCTATAGAAACAACATCCTAAATCCTCATATTAGACAAGAAACCAAAATTATCCAACAAAATATGAGGGGAAATAATATTTTTGACTCTGTTAGCAAGGAGCTTGGACATAATTTTATAAATTGAATTACATAAGCGGATTGGCCCAAAGTTAGAGAAAAACAAAGAGTTTTCTTTCTTGGGAAGTGAAGTAAGAAAGGTAGATTTTACTGCACCTGGAATGTGTCCAAAACACCTAAATTCCTTCGCCATATTGACAAGCTCACATCCCATCAACTCAAAAAAATGCAGGAAACTATCAACAGGCCAACCATCAAGCTCGAGGCTCTTGTCCTTGGCCATATATTTTAGAGTTTGAAACAACTCATCTTCTGAGATTGGAGTTTCCATCATAGAAGTATCTTCTTCATTGTCCATTACTAAAAACAGGTTGACCAACTCCATTTTTCTGTCATGTAGACTCCTTCCCTTCCATGAATTGTTTTCTAAAAAATTGAAGTGCCTCCAATTTTATATCCTTTGTCGTGGTGTCGATGTTCCCATATTCATCTTTTATGGCCCATATAGAATTTAATTGTTTCCTTTTGGATGTTGCCTTGCGATTTTTTTTTGTATTCCAGTTTCTTCCCTTGATCCAAGCTAAATGACTTTTCTGATGTCATTCCTCATCCTCTAGTTTGAGGATTTAGCCCTTCCTTATCACTAGATTAAATATAGCTCGATGTTGCTACTTGGAGAAATAACTAGGGGAAACCAGATCAAATAAAATAGCAATTTTGTTTTTAATTGATAGTAGCTCCTGCTTGAGTGCTTTTCTATGGTTATACACCGAAATTTTGACTTCTTATTTCAACCGCTTCAGTTTATCCTTGATCAACACAATAGGATTATCAATGGCTGGAGAGACTGGGAAGGTCCATGAATGATGAACTAGCTCCTGGAAGTCTGGATCGTTTACCCACATAGGATTAAATTCTAAGGGTAACTTATTTTTCTCCAGCTCATCTTTCCATTCTAGGATAATGGCATCATGATATGAGATATCAGAAATATGTACAGGATTGGATTTGTTTCATCCTTTGAGACATAAGTGAGTCCAAAAAGAATCTATCGATTCTTTTCACTATACCCTCCTCCCCAGATCAACCATTACACAAGGCCAGGAACAATGGGACAGGAGCAATGCCTCTGAGTGCCTTTCGATTGAAAAGGTCTATTAAGAAGGATGCCAGTGGGTCCAATTTATCCCTGTGGTCCCAACACTCACCTGCTTCTAATATAAAGTTTAAACCCCATTAATAATCAATGGGTGGATGTCCAGTATTCTAGAAGAGTCAACCAATTCCAAAAATATATTTACAACTCTTGGTTAGGGAAAAAATGTTGAAGATACGAAATATATGTGTCAATCCCCTATAGTAATTGGTCAATATAATTATTACACAGCTCTTGTATGCATGGAAGGAGAAATATGTTGGGTCCCAAATTGTAGCAAGCCCTCTCGAATTTCCATTTGAGTTTGTAGCACAACTAAGCCAAGAAGGACATATCTTCAATGTTGGGTATACGACCAAAGTCCCACATTGACTAGAAGTGGGGAGGATCATGGATATATAAGGATGGACAAATATCTCCATTGGTATGAGACCTTTTGGGGGTAAGTCCAAAAGCAAATCCATGAGGGCTTAGGCCCAAAGTGGACAATATCATACCATTGTGGAGATATGTGGTGTCCAGAGTCCTTACAAGTGGTATCAGAGCCATGCCCCGAAGTTAGCCAAGTGGATGAATCCTCGGAATGTCGAACGAAGGTGGTGGGCCCCAGTAATATCACGATGGGATCCGTGGATGAGCTCAGTTAGACAGGCAGTGTGCTTTGGATTCTTCATGGACATGTCCTGGTCCCAACATGGTGAAGAGGAGTTGACCTATGATAGAGCAAGCTCTCGAGGCAGGTGGTGCTCCATGTAAGTCGTGTGCTTCCAACACATTGGAGCAGAGAATCCTGGTTGGTAGAGAGTGGACGGATGGATAATCATTTGAGGGGAGGCTCAATGGTCCTTTGTTCGAGGGGAGGATTGTTGGGTATACAACCAAAGTCCCACATTGACTAGAAGTGGGGAGGATCATGGGTATATAAGGATGGACAAATATCTCCATTGGTATGAGGCCTTTTGGGGGTAAGTCCAAAAGCAAATCCATGAGGGCTTAGGCCCAAAGTGGACAATATCATACCATTGTGGAGATATGTGGTGTCCAGAGTCCTTACATTCAATAATATCTTGAGGGCCTTCTCCTTAGTCATCATGCTTTCTTGAAGTAAAATGATAGATGGGCCCTTTGTTTTTATACAATATTTTAGGGATATTTTGGTTTGGGAATATCCTATTCCCCTTATATTTAAAGACATTTCCCTCATTGAGGAATGATTGAAACGAGATAAGATGCCCTAAGGTCCTAGAAAAGAGTGTCCTCCATTGATTTATTTGATCCATTGGAAGGCCATGGATCAAATGGCGAGTATAACATCTCCTCCATAGTTTTAGAGAACCAAGAATTTAGTTCAGTCTCAATGCCAACAAATAGAGTTAGCTTTTTATATTTGCTCTCTTTTTTCTTCCTCTGTCCAGGATCAAATTTATTCGATCCCCCATCAACTGTAGATTTTGCATTTTGTAAGGTATTTTTTCTTTATTGACATAGGTTCAAGGCCTAATCCAGGATTTCCTGCTAGTCCCTGTAAATCCACATCAACATAGATTGGATATATGTTTACATCGAGATATTTCCTGTTGAAAATTGGAGACAATAATGAGAGTCATCTCAACTTATTGACTCAATTTCTGATTTATTTTCCCTTCCTCTTTGTGGGGGTCCGGAATGGTTGATTCGTGAATTTTACCTAGACTCTTTTTTCTTTTTCGTAGGGCTCAACACCCATAATAGTTTCAAGGGCCTTCCCATAATTTGGATGTGAGGCATTCAGATTAGAATGAACATTTTCCAATGAAAACTCTATCAATATTTGAGGGACCTATCATGAGTGTTTCTAGAATCTAGCCTAATTGGTTGCCTATTTTCCACGGTGAGCTCCTTTGAATTCTGGTTCCTTCCCCCAATGCGATTAGGACAGTCAACCAATAGATCTTGATTCTGTGACATTATAGACACCCAAAGGGGATTCCCCAGTAGTTGAATCATTGTCAGATGGAGAAGGTAGCCCAGCAAATGTCAATTGCAGCTGGTAAACCGCCCAAAAGATCTACTTCCACAAGAAATCATGTTTCCTTCTTATCAAGCAGACCCATACAACCTTCATCCACATAATATAATTTTCTAATTTTACTGGAAATTTCCTGAATCACTCCCTTCATCCATAACTCAATTGGGAGACCAGGTAATTCAACCCAAATTAATTTTCTCTTGGGAATCTTCGTCACATAATCAAATCCAACTTTCCAATTCTCAAGAAATAGGGATCCAAGTTCGTTAACGTAGAGTAGTTGCATCTTCCTCCTTAAGGAAATGAAATCTAAGCCAACCATTAACCATCACATTGACCTTTGGTCTGTATCTAAGAAGGGAAGCCCAACTATTTTGAGTCCATTATTTAATCTAAGCTCCATTCATTATGATGAAACCCCATCATCCTACCAACATTCTTTTTCTTAGTTTGACCACATTTTTCCAGTAAATATCAACCCCCGATGTCAATTTTTGTACCTCTTCCATGGCCTTGATTGGTTTCTTGCATTTTCCCCTATTGTTTTTCCTATTTAAATGTCTGTCTAGCGGTAGTAACTCAGACTCGACTTCCCCAATTTTAGTGAAAGTGTCCTCCAACCTTGCAAGGGCTCTATGTTATATTTATGGATTTGCGGAGCATTGGATGCTGCTTTTTCCAGATCCCACAAGACACCCTCTCGATCCCCAGTGTTCACGACCTTTGATTTATTGTGTTAGATTCTAAAGGATTTTTCATTTTTCGTAGCCACCGTAACTTCAATGAGACTCTCCATGTTGAAGTCCAGATCGAGGATCAGCAATTAACTCTCAATGTAAATGGTAATAGACCAATCCCCAATGTCCAACTGAGTTGTTCATATTAGTAGTCATATGGGCTGCATGTAGATACTTGTTTAAACTAGTAAGATATTGAGCACCCTCCAGCATGGAGACCAAAGGTTTGGAGTCAACATACCCCACTGCCAATGGAAGTATTAGAAAACCATTCCAAAATATTTTTTTAGCCTACGAGCACCCAATCATCCCATAAAGGGGCGTCAATGATATTCAAGGATGGGTGACCAAGTGAGGTTTCTTATACACCAGTCAACAGACACACCAAACACCCCAAAGTATGTGTGCGTGTTTGTATTGTCTTTTTGAGAGTATGCGGTGGAGTGTCTAATTCACCCTAAATATAACCTAACATGTCATTTGAGGAAATAGAATTTTAAGTGTGAGGAAGGTAATCATTTTTTCTACTCCCAGATGGAGCAAATTTATGGTATTAAATAATGCTAGGTTGCATGATTTGCATGTGAAAGAGAATATTGGAGAATATGAAGGTGCCCTTAGGGATCAACACCCATGTCACCAATTATCCAAAATTCAACCACGCATGGCGATTACACTGTCCATAGGCTCAACCATGGGGTCATTTCTCAAATTGGTTTAAACAAAGGAAGGTGGTGCACGAGGGAGTTCAGTCTGACATTCCTTTTTCTTGAAACTCTCGACATTGCTACTGGTTATGGTTGCCATATGCATGAATATGGTCTTTGATGAGGATATTAACTTGTGTGCTAGCAAACACACCTATCCTCCTTTGCTTCTCTAGAGTTCGGGACGTCTTTTCAGCGTTTGTCATCCACAGGCTATAGGTTATTTCTATAAAGAGAGGGACCTTGCCTTAGGGTGGAAAATTTTCTACGAGGTCTTCATATTTAGTAACCCCCTCATACCTATCTTCCATTGTGGCTCAATAATGCTAGTGCACGATGATTTCAGTGAAGGCCAAGTGATATATTTTAGTCCTTTGAGTTTTTGTGTTAGTCATCAACTCATAGTTTATATGGTTTAGTCTTGTAGGCATCCATGATTTTCATACTCTTTTTACATCACACAATAGAAAGCCCTTAATTTGAGTTGGTCGCTATTTTACCCTCCACCCCCTCCGAAATTTCTGATTATGCGGGTGTCTCATTCAATCATCTGGTCCTTATCTATGGCGTCTAGTATGTGGGTACCTTCTTAATTTGGTTATGAACAATTTCTTTGTTGGATTTTCTATCAGTCCTTAAGTATAGTTTTCATATGCCTTTCACATATAGAAAGCCAAAGTAAAGAGGAGGTCTATTTTTCTATTAGTCTGGGAGCGTCCATCCTATTCGTGTTTGATGACATTTTTCTCACGGATTCCCTTCCAATACCCCTCCTGTTAAACCTCCTTCACATTATGTCTGCCATATTCATCTATATTCCACTCCTTTCTTTCTTGAACTCTCACTCCACTACCACTTCAGCCTCGGGGTTCAATTCTAGGTCACAAATTTGGAGTCTAGTTGTGCTGGCTATAATACCCTATTCTTTTCAGGTTTGGTCCTAATACATATTTTCTTGGCCTTGAGGTTGCACCAACCTAGTTGACGGGGTGGTTTTGCTAAAAGTTTCCACCTCCCACTCTAGCGCCTCTTTGGCTGGCACTTGGTGGCCTACCACTTTGACTCCGTCCCTCCAAAGGTGAGAACAAGATCCTTCACTTGGAAGAAAACGAGTTTGGAGACAAGATAAATTTCTCTATTTCTGAAATTAGTTGCCACACCTCTAGGTGGACTCCAAATCCTAGGAAATTTCATAGAAGAATACTTCACTTCCTACATCTAGTGGATCTGCACCATCAACTTGAAACCCTATTTCACATGGTCATCAAGGACAAGAGAAGATTAAAAGGATCCTCTGCGGCATTAGATATAATATTAATGATATAATTGTCTGACTCGCAAGGCTGGAATGCCATGTAGTCTTCAACTCCAAGTCTAGCTCTGACTCACAGCCCCACACACCAGCTATGATCAATGCACATACAAAAGATTCACCCCGAGGCAACTCCATTGCTCTCTTTCCGGTCATTATATTGGATTAACAATCTTTTATGACACCTCGTTTATCTATATAGTCTATGTTTTCTGTCTATCTTTACGATGTCTCTATGTCGATCTCTACTATGTGTCTACATTTTTGTCTCATTGCCTATCAAGAACTCATGTATGTATTTTCCACTGGGCTACATAGTATGTCAGATACTAAGTTTTTCGAGTTGTATTTTTTGGATAATATTGGGATCATGCCAACATTGGTTATTAAATATTTTGGTTTAGAGGATCCCAAACAATTTTTGGTAAACCAAACCTATCAATGTATTAGTAGTTTTTTTGATAACATAATTATCCTTATATAGCTTAAAAAAAATCATTCTTTCTACACAAAATTAATTTAGATAATATGGTTATGTTATACTTTTATTGTTAAACACTAATGAAAATGATTGAAGGTTGTTTTACATTCTTATTTAATAATGGATAGGTATATTGTATTCTCTTGATAACTGTAACTATTTTGTTAACAAGTATATACCAATGGTGGACTCTAAAAATGACCTCCAATGGTGGATTCTATAGCTACCTCATTGTCTCAATAGGAGTTAAAATAAGGAGACGGTAACATATGCATTATTACTTTTATAAGTTCTCTAAAACTCTTTAAAAATTACTTTAACTTTAGTTATATGCATATGCACCACCATTCTCATTATGTTTGAGTAAAACATAAATAACACATTTTGTGATTTTCTCTTCCTTGCATATTATTGGATGGTAGTTCAATAATTATTTATTGAAATAAATACTGAGAGACCTACCATGGCTGTTACTTTGATCATGGTTGTATGATAAGTTAGAAGGATTTTAACAATTATTATCTACTACACAATAAGTAATATGTTATGTTGCGTGCCACGACCTTTGCTCATATAACTTTTATGATAGTCATATATTTTCCTCTCATACCTTGATATTTAAAGAATGATAATTAAAGAAAGATGATGCACTAAGAAAAATGGAATTTTCTTAAATGGAGTAAATTACATCATGAAGGCTAAGTTCTAAGAAGATCTACCAAATTACACTCACCAAAGTTACTTATCATAGGAGCACAAACAAAGCCTATGGTTTTCACCATCTAGTCAAGTATGCAATGGGTTTTATTTTCAGAGATACACACTAATAATGAGAATTTAACAAAGATATGTTGGAGAAATTTTCTGATCCGAACTTAAATAGGAATGCAACAACTTACAAATATAATCATAAATACAAAGATGCAGTAGAAAAACACTTCATTTCATTAATAGAAAAAATACTAAACTATGCTTACAAACAGAACATAAATAAGATAGCTTTCGTGATGATAGCTTATCTTTGAGAAGAGATGTGGCTACTACATGCCTATGAGATGTGTTACAATGAGGCTCAAAGGCCTATTTATTATTGAGAAACAATGGGAAACCCTAAACATCCAAAAACCTAACCCTAGGAGATGAAGCACCAAAACTGTGGGCCCCGTTTGGGTAAATTGGTACATCAAATTCTCAAGGTCATATCTTTGGCATACGATCTTCGTTTGGCTATCATAATAACTTGTTTATAATATCTTGAAAACAAGGCCAAAATCGTATAGGGAAACTAGATTGAGACGTTTTGGTGTCTTCGTTTTCCCTGAAAACACTGTTTAGGGCTTCAAAAGAGCTCCAGAAGTTCACGATCCAAAAACTGCCAAAAATAGTAAATTGTGCTACAATTAAGGAAACTGAAAAACCGAAAGAGACATTGTTGGGGGTCAATTAGAATAGGTGGGTGGACACCAATATCCACGTGGATCATTCCTCCCCCCTAAGGAAGCAACGGTTCCCATTGCGTTGAGTTCCTCCATGAGATGGGGAAAATTTTGCTGAACTTGGTCCCTGGTGAGCCACTTGCATTGGTGAAGGAGTTGGCCAAATTTGACAACTCGATATAATTGGATCTTCTATTGGCAAGTGTTCTTGATCTGTGTGTCCATGATCCGATCAGCAGTGGCCTATTCCATGCAGTCCGAGTTAAGCTCTATTGGTGTGAGTCGTTCTACAACGTTGGATGTGTCCAAGAATGGTGGAAAGTATGGTTGAAGGCGATCTACATTGAACACTGGGTGCAGACCAAGGAACGATGGAATCCTAAGGTTGAAAGCATTATCCCCTACAGCCTTGGTGATGGTGTATGACCCATATTGAAGCAGACGAATCTTGCGGTGGGGTCCAGCGAAGCACTCCTTCTACAAATGTAGCCAAAGTTTGTCGCCCACCTGGAACTTGTGAGACACCTGATGCTGATCATGGCCTTGCTTGTACATAGCATTGGCTGTGTCCAATATATCATGGACCTACTGGTGGATGTATTGAATGCGCTCAATGAAGCTGTTAGCCCCATCGGCTTCAAACTGGACATCAACCAAATGTGCCTGAGTAGCTGCAAATGGTATGGCCACATCAATGGGACAAAATGGATGAAATCCCAGCCCTACCTGAAAGGGGTTGTGGCATGTGGAGCTGTTTAGAGCTCTATTGTAGTTGTGGTGGACATAGGGGAGGCTTTCATCCCATGTGCATGGTTGCTTCGAGTGTACATGTGTAGAATGTGTATGATCATCCTATTGACAACCTCTGTTTGGCCATTAGTTTCGAGATGGAAAGTTGTGGACTTATTAAGTTTTGTATCCAAAATCGACCAGACAATTGGCCAAAATGCACTCAGGAATTTTTTGTCTCGATTTGAGACAATGGACTGTGGCATCCCAAAGTGTACCCACAGTCACTCAAAGAAGAGCTTAGCAGTGGCCTCTGCTGTGATACTCTTCTTGCAGGTCGCCATGATGGCCATCTTAGAGAATATGTCGCTTACCACGAAAACAAAATTGTTGTCGTGCTTAGTAGAAGGAAGGCCCAACATTTAATCCATGGAGACAAATTCCCAAGGCTGACTAGGAGTACATAAAGGAGTATACATGCCTTGCTTCTTGATGGTTGGTTTACCAATGGTGTAGGTGGTGCAGGATCTAATGTACTTCCCAACATATTGACAAAGTTTTGGCCAATAAAAATACTTCTGCAATACCGCCACTATTTTATTGACTCCGAAATGTCCAACAACCCGACTATAGTGTGCCTCCCAAATCATCTTGGCACACTCACTTGACGGAACACAGATGTGTTCCAGGTGGCATAATAGTGCATCCTAAAGGTGAAAATTTGGAACTTTCTTCCCTTCCAGGAGTGTCTAGTATGTGTTGCCAAATTCTGGATCACTCTTATAAAGATGCAACCACCCTCATGTCTTGTGCCCATAGGAGTCGAGCACAGTGATTAGTGCCATGACCAGTGGTCAGCTGAGGTAATCAATGACATTATTGGTGCTGCCTTTCTTATACTTAATGTTCAAATGGAATTGTTGCAGGTAGGTGGACCATTTCTGATGGCGATCATTCTGCAACTTCCCTTATGTTTGTATAAACTATAGAGGTCAGTGGTCTGTGTGGATGACCATTTCCTTCCCTAGAATGTAATGCTTCCATTGACAACATGCCTTCACGATGGAATACATTTATTTTTTGTAATTGGGGTACTTTTAGACTGTGTTTGAAAGTGTCTCACTGTGGTAAGCCACTCGATGCCCATGCTGAGTAAGAACTGCACAAATATCATAGTCGGAGCCATCTGTATTGATCTCAAATGGTTGTTGCAAGTCTCGTAATGTGAGCATTGGTGCATAACAGAGCCGATTGTTCAACTCAGAGAACGCTTGCTGTTGGGTTTCACACAAAAAAAAACTTTTCTTTTGCTCCACCCTTGGTGACTTGACTTAAAGGCCAAGTGATATGAGAGAACCCCAACATGAACCTACGGTAGAAGTTGTCAAGACCCAAAAAGCTGCAGAGCACTGTTAGAGTGGTTGGGGTTGGGAAATCCCGAATACCTTGTATCTTGGATGGGTCCACATGTACACCCTGCTCATCAATTATATACCCTAGATATTGAACCTAGGTCAGGCCAAATGTGCATTTCTCCAAGTTAGCACACAACTTGTGTCGTCACACTGTTTGAAGGACATGTTGAATATAGTAGAGGTGCTCGCCTAAAATCTCGCTAAAGATCAAGATGTCATCTATATACACCACCACGAATGTATTGGTGAAGGGTCACAAGATATCATCCATCAGTATTATGAAGGTTGCAGGGGCATTCCTCAATCTGAACGACATGACCAACCATTCGAAAAGGCCCTCCTTGGATTTGAAGGCAATCTTCCACACATCAGAGCGTTCATTAGGCACCTGGTGATAACCCAACTTCAAGTCAATCTTAATGAAATATTTGGCCCCATTGAGCTGGTAAAGAAGGTCATCAATCCTTGAGATTGGGTACCTATTCCAGACAGTGATCTTTTTCAATGCCCCATAGTCAATGCAGAGCCTCCAGGTCCTATCCTTCTTCTATACCAATACAATCGGGCTCCCACAGGGTGATGAGCTTGGCCTGATGTGCCCTTTCTACAATAGTTCCTGAATCTGTCTCCAGATCTCATCGTTCTCTAGAACATAGCGCCGATAGATCTACCCATTGGGCAGTGACACGCCCGAGCTCAGATTGATGGAGTGCTTGACCTAACAGTGCAGAGGTACCCCTGTAGGTGAGGTGAAAATATCCACAACCTTGTCCATCTGCTGCTGCTATGTAGAGGAGCCCTTCCTGGAAGCTGTGGCCACAATATTCTTCTTTCCCTAAGGGCGAATCATAAGGAAAACAAATTTACTAGTCTCGGATATGATCTTACTGCATTTCTTTGCAGTGATCAAAGAGATGGTAGTAGGCGGGGCTACCTCCGGTACCCTATACAACTTGTTGGCCAAGGTAATAATCACATAGCGAGGTCTAGACTCATATACAACAAGTCGCTTCCACAAGTATAGTTTTCCTACAATACATCACAAAATTCAAGAGGAGAAACATCACATAATACCTCATCTGTGAAGGGATTGATGCTGCAGGGAAGGAGACACTGCTAGCTGATGCGAAGATCTTGTCCTTGGTGAAGCCACTCAATGGTGTACGGATGTGGATGTGTGGTAGTCTTTAAGCCCAACTGCTTCACGACCTCTACTGGGATGAGGTTCTTTTGGCTTCCACTTTCGACAATGAACTGCAGCGAAGAACCCTTCACCCACATTTGTGAGTGGAAGAGGCATTCGCCCTCCTCTAGATCTTCAAGCTCAATCTTCTAGATCTTGGTGGTGGCCACGGTGGCACTGGGCTCCGCATCAATGATCTACTTCCCTTTGTCAGTTCCCTTATCAGGTTCTGATTCAAAGTCGGAACATGCGTCTGGTTCAGAAGCCTTCAGCTCGGCCACCAGTGACTGCTTGACCTGACACTCACTTGTATTGTGAGTGGAGCTCTTATGGAACTCACACCATTTCACCATCTTCTTCTTTGTCTTTGTGGTGTTGTTATTTGCTTGTGGCTTTGACAAGATGTCCTGGGTAGCCCCACCTTGGCTTGGTCCTTTGTTTTGTGGTTTGGGGGTGCCTTTTCCTTTCTTTAGATTCGCAGATCCAAAGTCTTGCTTCTTTTGTTTAAACTCCTTCTCAATCTTGACAGTGTACCGGTACGCCATGCTGAGCAAGGAAATGTCTAGGAAATCCATCTCGTCCTAAATGTACTTGTGTAGATAGTTGCGGTACTTGAGCACCAAATGCCACTCAGTATCCTTGATACCCAGTTTTGTGCAAAGGGTATGGAAAATATTTGTGAACTCCGACACATCTTGATCCCTTCCCTGCCGTAGTGTGGTCCAATTTATGTATTTATCTTCATAGCTCCCGACAAGGTAATATTATTGCTTGATGGCATCTTGGAAATAATCCCAAGTGGATGCAGTTGAAAGCAACGAGGGTTCACTCTCGTCCTTTTGTTCACAATAGGTTTTCCACCAGTCCTTGACATGTGGGACGACTTTGAGAAGTGCAAAAGTAATATTTTCCCTATTAGAAAAGTCATGAACTGAAAAATATCCTTCCAACAGATTTAGCCATTTATCTCTGGCATCTGCATCTATCAGGCCTTCAAATATGGTAATATCAAAGTTAACTTGTACCTTAAAAGGAGTGGCGCCTCCAGAGTGGCTGCTGGATGAAGATGAATCGACTGTGGGTAGCTGTCAAAGGATCTGGACAAAATTATCCATCATTGCGCCCCTTTGTCGCTCGAGGGCTTCATCAAGCAACATTTTGAAAAGATATCCTGCGCCCTCATCTTTCTTTACTTCCGCCATGGGAGGTTGTCTGGCTTTGCGAGGCTGATCTTGCAACGGTTCAACCAGATCGAGTCCTAACTCCTTATACCTTGACCTCGTTGGGGATATGCAAAGAAAAATAGAGAAGGAGAAGACCTCTCTGATACCACTTATCTAACTTAAAAAAGAACACAACAAATTACATATATAATCATAAATATAGAGATGCAGTAGAAAAACACTTTATTTAATTAATAGAAAAATATTGAACTATGCTTACAAATAAAATGGAAATAAGATATCTTAGGCAATGGTAGCTTATATCTGAGAAGAGATGTGGTAGCTACATGCCTATGAACTATGTTACAATGAGGCTCAAAAGCACATTTATTATTGCAAAACAATGGAAAACCCTAAAAATCCAAAAACCTAACCATAGGAGATGAAGCACTAAAACTGTGGGGCCCATTTGGGGTAAATTGGTACATCAACTTCCTAGGGTCGTAACTTTGACATACGATCTCCGTTTGGCTATCATAATACCTCGTTTCAAAGATCTCAAAAAGAAGGTTGCAAAAGATTGAAATCCAATTTGAAATGTTTTTGGTCTCTCTGATTTCCCTAAAAACGTTGTTTAGGGCCTCAAAATGGCTCCGGAGGTTCAGGACCCAAAAAACTGCCAAAAATAGTAAATCGTGCTACAATTAAGGAAACTGAAAAACTAAAAGAGATAGTGTTGAGGGTCCAAATGGAATAGGCGGGTGTCCACCAATATCCACCTGGATCATTGTCATTGATGTCAAAGGGTGAATGAGCCAGCAATAATTTGATGATTTGCATGCACAAATCAAGTAAATTTAGTTGCAAGGACCTCCTAGTTTGGTAGCCCTTGTCTCGCAATTTCATTTGATATACGACATGTTTAATGGGCCCTCCTAGTTGAGGAGATATTAATGATTGAACTATGGTTCCCAAAGATGGGCTGAGAACCAACCCATTTGCCCCAAAAGGATCACGGCCCTATTATTCATTACTGCCCTAAAAAGAAGGCTAAATTTTATAATTTAAGAGGCCTAAATCCAAGTGTCTAAGTTGGTCTTGAAAGGGCTATTATAAAAAACAAAAATTGAATCATAATTTTTTGAAGCTTAAAGCCCCCTTTAACCAGTCAATTCATCTTCTTCAGGTCGACTTCAATATAGCCATGAATTTTCAAAAGTTTATTATTATTATGTTCAGGTTGGCTCCAATATAAGGCCCTTTTCCAACCCATATTTATAGCCTAGCCGCAGAGCAAAAATGAAAATAAATACATGGGTTTTGATGTAGAAAATTAAGAAAGAAAAGATGGAGGCTCAAGCTTCATTGAATACTTATTGAAGGAGGCCAAATATCTAAAGTATCTAGCTCATTTAGTACAACTTGCTGTGGAGGTATTTCCTGTCCATCTTCTCTTTTGTTTTCTAAGAATTTTTTTATCAAATTCTAGGAAAGGATTCAATCTTTTTTCATGGCTTGAACTCAACTCGAGTTAGCCTAAGAATTCCTCCTCTTGACAATCAAGATTTTGACTTGTGGTTCGTCCCAAGGAATCTGTGATTCAACCTAAGATAGGATACCTCTATCTATGGTAAATTCAACCCCTATCAGGCCTGTAATTTTGGCCCCCTTGTGGATGGTCTAGGCGCTGAGGTTAAGATTTGAAATTGAACTTGTATTGACTATTTTTGGTTTTGCATTTTAGATTCTTGTGAACATATTTAAGGAGCATATTTCAACCATCCCTTGGAGATGTTCTAGAGCTACTCCTAAAGAATATTTAAGAGAAAACTTTAATGAATCTTTGAAGAAGATTTGAAGTGCTTTATGAACCAATATTGTAGAACTCTTTAGCTATATTAAAGGAATTATTTGAAGTGTTCTTTTGAATTAGTTTTAAGTAGCCCCTTTTGGACAGACTTTGGTGAACTTTTAATTTGAAGCAGACTTGAAGACACCTTCTTGAAGTAGATTTGGAGACATCATTGAGCAGACTTGAAGATACATTTTTGAAGTAGATTTTGGATCAAATCATGAAATAATACTTTAAGAATTGAGAGCATACCTTGATATGTAGCAAAATTTTGTTGTTTTAAAGTAAAAGGAGTCTTGAAGTTGTATGGGGTAAGAGCATCTGTGGTTTTGATGATCTAAGGTATGCAATTTATTGTTGAACTATATATAGATTAAACTTTGACATGAAAAGGGGTAGATATTAAGTTGAGGCTTAGCCTTGCAATATTTTGATATAGTTAGCCCAATAATTTTTGTTTTTATGTTTTATTCTATAGGGTGACAAGGTGGTGCTACGGAAGGAAGTTCAGGAGGTTGTCACCTTATTTTAGTGGGAGCTTGATCCAAGTGGACATTGGTATCCACCTGCCTATTCCACTTGGAGCCCCAACATTGTTTCCTTTTGGTTTCCTAATTTTCAACACAGTTTCCTATTTTGGTAGTTTTCTATTTTTGGCAATTTTTCAGGTCCTAAACTTTCAAAGCTATTTTGAGGCCCTAAACATTATCTTTTGGTGAAACATGAACATGTGAGGCCTTTCGCTACGATTGAAGTCAATTTTTTTTCCTCTAATAGACCATCTCTAACGGGCTATCATGCATGCCAAACAAAGATCGTATACCAAAGTTACGACCCCATGAAGTTGACGTTCATACTAACCCCAACAGGACCCATACGATTTTGGTGCTTCATCTCCTAGGGTTAGGTTTTTAGATGTTTAGGGTTTTCCGTTGTTTCTTGATGGTAAAAAGGAATGAGAGCCTCATTGCAACTCATTTCAAAAGGCATGTATAAATCACATGTCTTCTTAGAGATAAGCTACCATTGTCTGAGCTAGTTTGTGTCCTTTCTGCATGTAAACAATTTTTAACAATTTCTATTTATTAATTAAAGTTTTGTTTTGTTGTACTTCCATGTTTAAAAAAAAAAAATTGTATTCCATTACACTCCATAAACCTATATCAAAGCTGGTAAATCTTGGGGATGTAGGCCTTCTAGTTGTAACTGATAAACTGGAAATTGTAGCTTCCTTCATAATATAAAAATATATATGTTGTGTTCATGTAATGTGATGTTATTGGTTAATTGTTTTGATATCTAATTGTGAAATTTACTATTTACTGATTCACCCCATTCCCTACCCATCATTCCCTACCCATCTCTCACTCTGGGGCTCTCAGCCACATTTCCTTGGCGTATAAAATGTTTATGCCAATAAGCATTTATGGACTTTTAAAGTGTTTATGCCACAGGCATTTATGGACTTTTAAATGACTATATTTTGTGGACAGACATTATATTAGAAGTTCAGAATTTTGGATTTTTAAATGATAAATATTCCATGTATGGTCCAACTTTAGTAGATTTGGAATATTCTTCGTTCTCTTCGGAATTTGACAAATAAAATTAGGAGTTTCAAAACCTAATCACATGAATACGAATCGTTTGGATTTCGTTTTGGAGGCATGCAAACGAACATGTTCAAGTAGTTCAATTGTATTGTTGAAAGGTTTAATATTGTTTTGATAATATTTTTGAAGTGCTTTGGGAGATCACAAAAAGCGGAAAAAATAAGGAATATTGTTTTGATAATATTTTTGAAGTGCTTTGGGAGATCACAAAAAGCGGAAAAAATAAGGAATATTGTTTTGATAATATTTTTGAGGTGTTTTGGGAGATCACAAAAAGCGAAAAAAAAAAAAAATGGGATTAAGGATTATAAAACATTTGATAATATTTTTGAAGTGTTTTGTGAGATCACAAAAATGAAAAAAAAAAATGGGATTAAGGATTATAAAACAGTTTGAATTTATTATTATTATTATTATATTTATTATTTTATTTATAAAAAAGGTGATGAAATATATAAAAAAGTGATTTTTTTAAAAGTATTTATAAAAAATATAAAAATTTATTAAAAAAAATTTTAAAGAAAGGGAAGTTAAGAGTTTAGTGAGATAAATGGATTCATTTCTATTAAGAAGAAAAGAGGTTTTGGTTTGTTTTTTTTTTTTAATTAAGAAAATGCTTTTTGCAAGTTAAAAAAGGAGTATGATTTTAAACATAAATGTTTTAAGTATCATTTCTAGTTTTAAAAAGGAAAAATGATGAAGTTTGGGTTATTGATATGCAAACTTGGTTAGTTTCCAAGGATGCGTGGGAGCTTGTATTTTATAGCTATACAAAGCCAATTGATGAGGAAATTGAAAAAGATTTAATGAATGCATAAAAATATCAACTCAGAGTCAACAAAAAAAAAGGATATGAAAGTATTTGTTACTATCCAAAATGGCATGGATGAGACTAGTTTCCTTAAGATCTTAGTAGAAAGGTCATTCAAGACAGTGTAGGACATCTTAGAGACTAATAATTTGGGAACTATAAAAGTAAAGATAGCTAAGTTGCAAACAATGAGGATGAATTTTGAGAATTTGAAGATGAAACAATCAGAGTCCATGGACTAGTACACGACCTGAGTTATAAACATTATCAATAATTTAAGGATGCATAGTGGAGAACTTTAGGATCAGCTAGTGGTAGAGAAGGTTCTTAGAACCTTGCCTCAGAAATTTTATATAGTGGTCACGACCATTAAAGAGTCTATGACTTGTCACAACTATCAATAGATGAGTTGTTGGGATCCTTGTTATCCCATGAATTAATGATGAATCTTTGGAAAACACATTCATGTCACATATTTCTATCTCAAGAGGAAGAGGAGGATTAACATCAAAAGGAAAAGGAAGGAAAAATAGAAGAAACAATAAAAGAGATGATTCAAAACAAGAAAGGAAATTAGATCATAATCAAAGAGGAGTAACAATAGAAGTAACAATAGAAGTTCATAATCAAATCAAAGGTATGACAAATCAAAAGTTAAATGCTTTGGTTATAATAAGGTGTGTCATTATGTACATGAACGTAGAAAGAAGGAAGTTGATCATAGAAAACAATGTGCAAAGTATTCTTTTGAGAAGTGTGAAGAATCTTTATTCCTTACGGGTAATGCTACTTAAGAGTTATTTGATGATATTTAGCTTATAGAAAGTGGATGTAGCAATAATATGACATGAAACATAAGAATAATTGTAGATATGGATGATTAAGTTAGGATTGAAGTCAATTTGGGGTCATATAATATTCTAAAAGTTATGGAAAAAGGAATGGTTAACATCCTCATCAAATAGGGTCAGAATAGGCACATCCCTGTGTAAAAATTTTGCAAATTCTCTACAAATCTCGCTCTGATACCATGTAGAAAATTTTCTATGAAGGTTAACTTGATAATGCAATATAGATCAAAGCAAAATACTATAATCTACTTCTACTATCAATTTGCGGAAGCTTAAAGATCGAGCTGAACATATAACCAGAAGAAGAAGAATCAATGAACAATACACATGAAAATACTTTGGGGAAAGCCTCAGCTAAAAACCCCACTATCTATATTATCATACAAGGTGGAAATACATAGGAATTATACAAAGTCTTAGCTCTCACAGCTAACCAGCTCTCAGTACAATCCTCAAATATGGTCACAGGCAATCCTGGCTTCTCACAAGCCTTCTCCTCTGCCCTGCAAGCTCCTATTTCCTTGCATTGTTCCTATGGGATGATTTCCTCTTGCCAAGTGGAAAACTGATCTCACACACTGATCCTACACCCTGTTAGAACTGTGCAATCCTCAAGGAATGGTTCCTTTTGCATGCATGAATTTTCTTTATAAGAAAACACATGCAACTGATAGTACATTGTCCTTGACATTTAACTTAACTAGGTCGTTCTTAGAATAGACATGCATGAGTTTCTAATGAGGGAATCTTCAGTTAACTAGAGTACACTAGTTGAGTGCATGCATGCATCAACTGACTGTTAACTCTCTATTAGTTCCTTAAACAGTTTGAACTAATTTAACTGTACTTAACTCAGTAAAATGAGTTAACTAATTAAAACTCAAATATAACTCAATATTATCTCCTTAACTTAAGGCTTATTTCTTTAATTTAAGGGATAACTCTTGCATGACTTCAGAAAGACTTCTAACTTGAATTTCTCCAACTAATTAAATCAAAATAACTTAATTAATTATTTCCAAGTAGTTGTTAAGACTAAATTCGATTTTAATTCACAATTTTAATTCAAGGAAAAATTAAATTGGAATATTGTTGTTGCCACATTTCAACACTCCCTCTCAAAAAGAAAGGGATTATGTGCCACCCTGATCCTATCTCTATGGAACTCGAATTTACACTTTAACAATGCCTATGCCAAAATGTCAGCATCTTGCTCCTTTGTTGAAATATACTGCAGCAACATGATCCTCCCATCATCAATAGCTTGTTTTACCTTGTAAATCCAACAGGAAATCACAACTGACTTGTTCTCCGATCTTGGAACCACGTCCCAAACACTGTTACGAACTATGGAGTCATACTCCTCCACCATAGCATCAACCCAAATTGGCTGCTGCACTACTTCCTCAAAGGAAGATGGCTTGATCTCAACACATTCCCTAATAAGCGACATGTATTTAGTGTACCTTTCAAGTGACGTCTTTTGTCTGCACTGAGAAGATGGTGCTCCCACATTCTCTCTCGCATCCTGCAACAATCTATCAACTTCTTTTGTGCACTTCTGTCCATCTCTGGAAGACTCTACTAGAGTGAATGTCTCCACTCCTAGAACCTCTACATGCGGCTACTCCGCATCAGTCTGAGGCTTCTCCTACTTAGGAACCAATAGTTCCTCCACAGCCTGTAGTTGGAGCTCCCTCTAAAGGGAAACTCGCATGGCCTTCTGCTCATCAAACTTGAGATCTTTGCAAACCACCATCCTTCGACTGGTAGGCAAGTACACCCGATAGTTGTGAGGTGTATCAAGTTTATTCCATGCATCCTTTGTACCACAACAATATGCCGATGAGCCAAAGATCCTGAAGTGACCCACATCTGGTCTCTTACCGAAGAAAGCTTCCTTTAGTGTCTTCATCCCAAGCATGCAATGTGGACTTCTATTATGCAAATAGACCACTGTGTTGCATGCCTCAGCCCACAAGTGAAGTGGTAGGACTTGGTCATGCAGCATCGCCTATGTTACCCCTACAATAGTTCTGTTCTTCCTCTCAGCCACCCCATTCTGCTATGGGTTATGAGGTGCTGTGAACTCTCGTTTAATTCCTTCCGTTGCATAGAAGTCCTTAAAATCTTGAGAGACATATTCTCCACCGTTGTCGCTTCTCAAGGCCTTGATCTTCTTCCTTGACTCTTTCTCAACCAAAGCTTTGAACTCAAAAAACTTTTTGAAAGTTTGGTCCTTCTTCTGCATGAAATAAATCTAGCATTTACGAGAATAATCATCAATGAAAATCACATAATACCTTTGCTTCGCAGTGGATTCCATCAAGAATGGTCTACACACATCAGTATGAACTTGCTCTAAGATAGCCTTTGCTCGACTGTCTCGATCATGAAAAGAAGACTATGGAGTACTAGAGAAGGTATGTTTTTGGTGATTCTTTCAGCATCTTTTTATTAAAACTTACAAAGCTTTTGCATCATGAACTAGGTAGATAATAAGGAATTGTGACAAAATCTATAAAAGTGATATGCAAAACGAAAATACTGACAATTTTCATTTTCTTACGCAGAAAGAAGGAAAAACAAAGGATTTCCGTTCCAAAGGAAAGGACGAAGCCAGATTAATTGCTGTCCCTTTGGCAGGGAACCACACGCAAACAAGGCAAACCAAATCAAAGCATATCATCCAAGGAGAGGAGATGTAGATGTCGGCTCAGCGCAAGAAAGTAAAGAAATAGCCGAGAGCCAACAATTTGGTGAATCCCTCAGGATCCTGTGATCCTGAGAGATCGCTACTTTAACTATTTTTGTACTTGGACATCTCTGCCTTTGCCAATATAAAAAGGGGCAACATTGTTAGCCAGGGGGGATTGGTTATGTTTTTATGTAATTTCTCTTAAAATTTGACTCTCGTTGAGAAGTGATCCACTGTAATTCTGGTTTATGCATTAATACAAACTTGGTTGCTATTTCACCTGTGATTCTGGAATAACTTCAAGCGGTGTACCCCTGGAGGCTAAGGGCCCGACCCTGGAGGAACACTTGCTCCTGTACTATTACTTTTGGTTTATGCGTGGTTTTGCTTATCAGCTTTATTCGGTAATCTGATATGTTCTACTATTTTACTTCACAACTCTGTTACAGTTGATCCGTTAAGTGATATCATTTCTTGAGACAGGGACATCATAACTCTGCAGCGCATTGCTGTTTCTTTAAATACTGATATTGCTGGTCTTTACAGAATATTGTTGCTGTTCCATTACAGAGTATCTGTGTTGTGCATTTATCCTTTGGTATTATTGACCTTATCTTAGAAATTATATTTCCTTACGATTGATTGAGTCGATGAATATTGTTGTTCCACTTCGAAATGCAATCATGTTGTTTATAACTAAGATTTGCAGTTGAATTACCAAGATTAGATTACTATTGAGGTGTGCTGTGTGTGAATTTATTGTTTGATTTTTAGCGTTGTTCCATATTCCATCACTAATCAGTGTTGTTCTATTTCTGTGTGTTGTTCAAATCATCCTTAGAGATAGAGGATTTCCATTTGATTTCTGTAGGATATGATCGCATTTGATTTTGTAGATTAAGGCATTGTTGCTTCTTAAACTTAATTTCCATTACAATTTCCCATTTGTTGTTCTATTTCTTAGTTGCTGTTCCATTTCATATTTGTTGTTGGATTTCTTATCATTTGCGTTATTGTTGCTTTGGTGTGAAGAACGGTCTGAGACTGTAGTGGGCATTGACATTTGCTGTCCGGTCACCAGATCGACAATCTATTCCTTGATTACTTTTGGACATCAGTTTCTAAAGGGATGAGTTATTGTTACTGGACCCTTGACTGACACATTGCTTATTCTTCCGAGTGAATGACTTAGGCTTCAAGATCTTTTGCTGTAAGTAGATTTCCTTTCCAGCATCTGTTTACTCTTGTATTTTCTTAAGCACTGTACTACTAGCATTACTCTGGAAAATGTGAGCCTCAGACTGAGACACTCTTTGAAATAACAAAACGTTCCTGGATTGACAAATTAATGTGAGGTAATTAGAGGTGAAATAGACCCTTCTTATGGCTCCACATTTTGGCGCCGTTGCCGGGGAAAGGGTGTAGCCATTTGTTTTTTTCCAGAGTAGTGTAAGATCCTGCTAGGGAAGAATTGGGTTTTAAAAACGGAAGGTAAGAACCTACGTACGGAGCATGTAACAGCCCTACTCCCCTGCCCGCTTTCCTGCAGATTTGTCATTGTTTTGATTGGGTAGAACCTAGTATTTGATTTGTGTGTGCATGACTAAGCAGAAAAAGCCAAAAAAGAATTCCAAACCTCTACCCAAGCCCGAAAAAGCTAAGGGAGCGGTGACCCTTGGCTGATCAACCTTTATAGACAAAATCTTTAAGAAAGCAGAATCTCAGCCTTCAGTAGGACCCAGGAAAGTTATTTCCAGACAGCCTACTAGTTCCCTTCAAGCCACAGGATCACCATCTGTAGCCTTTGCTGAGGTGCATAGTCAAACCGAAGAGCAAAATTTCCAAGAAATTGAAAATTCCAGTCCATAACTATTGCAAGAAGGGAATTTCAACAACCTTTGTGAAGGAAGAGGAGAGACAGGAGAAACTAAGGAACCTAGGTCTCCTCTTGGGGCAATTCAGCCATTGAGCAACCCAGATAAGGGAAGTGCTGCAAGAATCATTTTTGAAGAAACTCAATCTCCTCAGACATTAGGTACTCTCATTATCCCAGATAAAGGAAGTGCCATTAAAACCATTCCTGTGAAAGCCATTCCCTCTCAACCTAGGAATACCCTCCTAGATATCCCAGAAGGTTATTGGCATATATTCGATCAAATGGCCCAGAATCAACCTAATACCCAAACGTCTACTCTGTAATACCCTATCGTGGATACTGCAGAAAATGCGCCTATGAAGGCAATTCCTCTTCAGCATATCCCTACGTTCCATGGCCTTACATCAGAAGATCCGAATGCATTTTTGTTTGAATTTGACGTGTTGTGTAGGGGTTATGACTACACAACCGACCCCCAGAAACTGAAATTATTCCCCTCTACATTAAAGGGGGCTGCTTTGAGATGATTCATGGGATTAAGTGGTGGCGTTATAAATAACTGGGACCAAATGAAAGAATCTTTTCTAAAAAATATCAGGACTATTGCAGGTCTAGGGAACTAAAAGATGAAATATTCCAGATGGTAGCTAGACCAAAAGAAACATTAGAGGAGTATGTGGAACACTTTCAATATAATCTTCAAATATCTCCTTATGCATCACTACCTTTACCTGATAATGTGTTAAAAATAGCCTTAATTAGGGGAATGAAAGAACAATGGATTGAAACATTAAACATTATGGGAAAAGGAGATATCTATTAGGAAAATTTTGCTAACACTATTGATTTATGTATCAGGAGCTGCAGAGGTAGCACAAGACTAAAACCGGTAGAGCATGATCGGTTTGTAAGAGATAATATAATTCCAGCAAAGGCAGTAACACGTGCAGAAGTCGAAAATTTATTAGAAAATTTTAAAACTGATATACTAGGGACACTAACAACACAACTTGATATGATGTAGGCCAACCAGAAGCAAATGGAGGCAGAACAAAATTTGGCAATCTTCTGTCCTTGATGCAGAAAGAAACATAGCCATAAGAAGTGTCCACTAGATGCAGTCCAAACATGCGCCATCTGCACAAAAGACCACCTTACGGAAAGCTGTCCCTCACTTCCTGGATTAAAAGCAGTATACAAAGAAGCAAAGGAAGAGCCAGAGTCGGTGTATCTTCTCAATCAACGCCGTCAATGGCAGCCGCGACAGTCTGGTATGTTCTTGGACCCAACTTCTTCTTTTCAGTCTCCACAGTATAATGCTCAACAATATAGTATGTGGCAAAATCAACCTCAACCTCCTTTCCCGAATTGGTCACCATAGTCATTTCCTTCATCAAACCCATGGCTAAACCAAGCAAGTCAATCCAATTGGCCGAATTTTCCCTATGCCCCACCATATTGGCAAAGTAATGCATACCCAGCACAATGGACCCCTCCTACTTCACAAAATCAGGCCTGGAAGACAAACTAGAAAAGACCGATGCATCAGCTAGTAGGAACCATTCCACTCACTCAACCTACACTGCCAGCCTTACAACAAAATGCCCAGTCTAACCTGAGACCCCAACTCCTAGCACAACCCAACCCTAATCCAAATAACATACTGGTCCAATCTGTCCAAATAGTAGAAACACTAGAAATAGAAGCCGATCTTGAGGGAGTGTAATGATCTTCAGCTAAGATCTGGGTGTATTGTTGAAACAGAGGGAGATAAGATAGTTCATGTTGAAAATCAGTACCTAGAGAACAATCGCCATAAGAAGAGGATGAGAATGAAAAACAAAT
This sequence comes from Pinus taeda, assembly GCA_000404065.3. Taxonomy (NCBI): domain Eukaryota; kingdom Viridiplantae; phylum Streptophyta; class Pinopsida; order Pinales; family Pinaceae; genus Pinus; species Pinus taeda. The sequence continues at coordinate 225,639 of APFE030181395.1, forward strand.
TCATAATCAAGCAACCACATCCTCTCCTCCATTCCTAGAATGCTTAATAATACCTCGACCTACACAATATCTCGATTTTGACATTCTGGGAGAATTAAAAAATTTGTACATAAAAATTCCATTCCTCCAAGCCATTCAAGACATCCCGATATATGCAAAGACTATCAAAGAATTATGTGTAAAGAAACCAAGGAGGAATATCACAAATAACCCAAGAGTCCAAATAGTTGGTACTCTATCTGACTTATTATCAGGAAAAGAAACACCCATTAAATATGAAGACTCAGGAAATCCTGTAGTAACCGTACAAATTCATGGGCAAACCTTCTCCAATGCCTTAGTTGATCTAGGTGCTGCAATCAATATCTTAACAACTACTACTTGCCAAAAGCTAGGCATTACATCTGTAGAACCCACCTCTACCTTACTAGAATTGGTTGACCGATCTGTGGTTAGGCCATAAGGTGTACTACATGATTTTATGGTATCTGTTGACTCCTGGGAATATCCGACCGATTTTCTGATAATAAATCCCAAAAACCGACTTGATGGACACCCATTGATATTAGGTAGACCTTGACTTGCAACTGCCGATGCTTATATTGGCTGCCGACAAGGCAGTATGACCATATCCAAAGGAGCAAATATCAAGAACTTAGCTTTATATCCTCCAGCGCAGCCAAGTGTCTCAATAATGAAAACTAATAGGCACCCTGTATCATACCTTACTGACAACATTAGATCTCCATTAACTATACACGAGGCACTTGATTTCAAAGATCAAATAGAAGATGATGCCATTAATAATTTTATTAGTTAGACTGAACTCAGATCCCACACGCAATGTCACATGATAGAGGCAGCATTCGATAACGAATTAGAAGAAGATCCTCTAAAAGAAACACATGATCAAACGATACCTATTATCTCTGTTACAAATAGAAAAATTGTGGAAATTGAACCAGGAAAGACCTTAAACATTAATGCCAACCTCGCCTCCAAACAAGAAGAGAAGCTCATCCAATTATTAACGAGATATAAAGAAGCATTTGCATGGGACTACCCTGATATGAAAGGAATTGATCCCCAATTATGTACACACCACATTTACATAGAAAAAGATGCGAGACCTGTTCACCAGCCTCAAAGGAGACTTAATCCTCATCTAAAAGATGTGGTAAAAGTTGAACTTCAAAAACTTTTAGATGTCAATTTCAATTACCCTATCTCCGATAGTAAATGGGTCTCTCCACTTGTGGTGGTACCAAAAAAGAATGGGAAATGGAGAATTTGTGTGGACTACAGAGAGCTAAACAAGGCAACACAAAAAGACCACTTCCCTCTCCCATTTATTGACCAAGTATTAGACACTTTGGCAAGAAAGAAATTATTTTCCTTCCTAGATGGCTTCAGTGGATATAACCAGATCTAGATCACCCCTGAAGACCAAGGCAAAACTACTTTTACTTGTCATTGGGGAACATTTGCCTATAGAGTTCTACCTTTTGGCTTATGCAATGCTCCTGCCACATTCCAAAGGGCTATCCTCAGTATTTTTGCAGACTTAATAAATGAAGGACTTGAAGTATATATGGATGAATTTACACCATATGGAGATGAGTTCGATCTAGCATTGGACACACTGGAAAAAGTCCTACAACGCTGCATTGCTACCAGGCTTTATTTAAGTCACGAAAAATGCTACATGATGATGACTGAAGGACTTATCCTAGGACATTACATTTCAGCAGCTCGTATTCAAGTAGACCCAGCCAAAATCCAAATAATTTTGCTTATTCCCACTCCTACCACTCAAACGGAGGTACGCAACTTTCTTGGATTTTCTGGTTATTATAGGAGGTTTATAGAACATTTTTCACATATTGTTGCACCTCTGTATGCACTAACAGGGAATGTTGAATTTCTTTGGACAGAGAAATGTGAACGTGCTTTCAAGGGTCTGAAGAAGCTTGTGTCCACAGCCCTAGTCCTTCGAGGACCAAATTGGGATTTTCCATTTCAGATATCATCAGATGCCTCAGATACAACCGTTGGAGTAGTCCTTGGGCAGGAAGAGGATAAAAAACCATATGCAATTTATTACATTAGCAAAAATTTATCCCCTGCTGAATTGAATTATACTGTCACCGAAAAAGAATTTCTAGCTATAATACATGCTGTCAATAAGTTCAGGCATTACATTACTGGATATCCTGTTATCTTGTATACAGATCATTCTCCCACAAAATATTTAGCAAACAAGCCTATCACAAATGGCAGAATAACTAGATGGCTGAGATTATTGCAGGAATTTGATATTACAATCAAGGATCGACCTGGAAAAGAAAATCCCGTAGCTGATTTTCTCTCATGAATGCCAAAGCGAATCGATGCAACAGCATTTGAAGACCAATTTCCAGATGAACATCTATTTTTGTTGCTGTTAAAACACCTTGGTATGCTGATGTTGCCAATTACCTGGCAGTAGGTAAACTACCGAAACATCTAACACACAATGAGCGGAAATAGATTATTCAGCTAAGTGTTTGGTTTTCTTGGATTGGAGGCCCCCTGTTTCACACAGGGGCAAATATGCATATCAGGAGATGCGTTCGTGAGGATGAAATCTTTGACATTTTAAAGGCCTGTCACGACGGACCATGTGGCAGACACTTTGATAGTAAGAGGACTGGACATAAGGTGCTACAAGCAGGGTATTATTGGCCCACAATTTTTAAAGATGCAAGAAAATTCGTCCAAGCCTGTGACAGTTGCCAGAGGGCAGGCTGCCCTGGTCAGTCTGATGAAATGCCCCTCAACCCACAACTAGTCATTGAACCATTCGAACGATGGGCCCTTGATTTCGTTGGACCAATTAACCCATCCTTGAACCAGAAAACATATATTTTGGTGGCAACAAAATATGTCACCAAATGGGTTGAAGCAGAGGCATTGTCGAGAGCTACAAAGGATTCTGTCATACAGTTCCTGTTTCATATATCTGTACGTTATGGCCTTCCAAGAGAAATAATTACAAACGGTGGGCCACAGTTTACTGGGAAAAAAATAGCTACAACACTCAAAAATTATCATATCCAGCATAAAATCACTACTCCATACCACCCACAGGCAAATGGTCAGGTGGAAAGCAACAATAAAATAATAGAAGCAATCCTAACAAAAACAATTGCATCACATAGACGTGCTTGGGTTGCAAGACTACCAGAAGCATTGTGGGCTTACAGAACAACATGGAGAAGCACCACCGAATACTCACCTTATCAATTAGTGTTTGGAAAACAACCCATCTTCCCCATATAATTCGAAATCCAAACATTGCGAACAACACAGGAAGTTGGCTTAGATCTAACCGAAGCGCAGATTAATCGATTACAGTAGATCAATGAGCTGGATGAAATCAGGCTCTCTGCACTATAAAATACCGCACTGATTCAACAGCAATGAGCCAAATGGCATGATGCTCTTATTAAAAATAAAGTCTTCCACGAAGGAGACTGGGCACTTGTGTATGATTCCAGGTTTCAAGACTTTCCCGGGAAACTTCAAACTCGTTGGCTTGGGCCATACGAAATCTAGAAGGTACATGATAACGGTACTCTTACTCTAATGACTATTGACGGTTCTGGATATGCCTTCAAAGCAAATGGTCACCGAGTTCGACTTTATCGCAAACCACTCACTCGGGAGTCCTTCTGTCAGTAGCTACGCGAAGACTCTGATATGGAAATTTTGGGGGAGGGAGAGAAATCGTCCTCACCTGAGATTCATTAAATGATTTATCTCTTTTTACACTCTGTACATAATTTCTTTGTACATATTTTGTTGTTACTATTTTTCTACTGTTCCTTTTCTCAAAGGGGACAACATTTTCATTTTGCTGTTCCTTTTCCAAAGGAACACACCTTTTGGATTAGCCGTTCATTTTGCTTTAACTTTACTCTTCTTTTTTACCTTGTGCTCTTGGTGTTCCTTTTCCAAAAGAACGACACTTTTTTATTTTTGTTGTTCCTTTTCCAAAGGAACGGCATTTTGGTTGCTTGTTGTTCCTTTTCTAAAGAAACAACACTTTTTCTTTCTGTTGTTCCGTTTCCAAAGGAACAACACTTTCGGTTTTTGCTGTTCCTTTTCCAAAGCAACGACATTGTGTGTTTTCTGCTATTCCTTTTCCAAAGGAACAACACCTTCGATTTTTGCTGTTCCTTTTCCAAAGGAATGACATTGTATGTTTTCCATTGTTCATTTTTTAAAGGAACAACACTTTTGATTTTTGTTGTTCCTTTTCCAAAGGAATGACATTTTTGTCTTTTGCTGTTCCTTTTCCAAAGGAACAACACTTTTGATTTTTGCTGTTCCTTTTCCAAAGGAACAACACTTTTGATTTCTGCTGTTCCTTTTCCAAATGAACAACACTTTTGATTTATGTTGTTCCTTTTCTAAAGGAACAACACTTTTGATTTCTGTTGTTCATTTTCTAAAGGAACAACAATTTTGATTCCTGCTGTTCCTTTTCCAAAGGAACGACATTTGTGTTTTTTGCTGTTCTTTTTATAAAGGAGCAACATTTTTTTATTTTTGCTGTTCCTTTTTCAAAAGGAACACCACTTGCATTCTTTTGCTCTTCCTTTTTGCAATAACAACATCCTCGTATTCCTTTTTGCTTTCCTTGCTGTTCTAATGAGGATACCTACTATTCCTACTATTTCAGGTCGTTTGGAACACAACTATGCACTTATGCAATGGATAAAAAATCATGACATACTGAAATATGTGAACTATAAAATCGCTATTTTTATAGGAAATTGCTCTGAATTGGTAAGAGGATAGAGGAAGGGACACACTTACCCATTATCCTTACTATCATTATTCCACTAATTCTGATCTGATTGGTTATCTTTATCATGTGGGTTCTTTTAAAATTTCACCAATTTCTTTGATTATTATTTAGGAATAAGAGAAAAGGGTTTATACGTTCCTATTGAGATGTTAAGACTTCTTCCACCATTCCTACTCTTAAGGAATGTTGAACCACCCTTTGTGTATAAATGGGAAAGTACCTTACAAGAGAAAAGAAAGAAAAAAGGAAGTGAAAAATGATGTTTTAATAAGATTGTCAAATGGAGGATAGGGGGTCTCATTAAGAGCCATCCTACCATGATCATGAGGAAGAAAGTGAAGTGGAAATCCCACTATGGCTACCACACCTGGGATATGGTCCAAAAGGTACATCAAAATAAAAATCCCTTGGAACAAGAGGTCTCATCACGAGCCAGCCTGCCCACCTTTCACTCCTTCCTCGTGAATGGCATTATGACTAACTGGTCACCAAGCCAGCATAATGGCCTACATTTTGACATCACATAACATTTCCTAAACATACACAAAGGACCATGGTTCCATGGGTGAAACAAACAACTCTGCCAAGGTTATGGAAACCTGTCGGCAGCAGAGCTTTGTTAATGGTATTGAAGTCACACTACTTACACCAATAGGTAAGTATTAATATCCTTCTGTTTCTTACACCTTAGTAATAAATCACATAAGAAGTATGTATATTGTTTCCCGAACCATGCAAACACATGTAATCTATTATTACCAATCATGACAGAAAAGTGACAATGACCGCATGAAAATCTATGTGCACGACAACTGTCCTATCCTCCCAGTATCACATCATATCAAAACAATCTCTTACTTGTTAAGCGATCCGAGTATGCACCTCGATTTCAACAACCTGCTATTTCTTGTAAACATGGCATGCTGCCATACGCTGTTCCTTTATGACTCTGATCCAGGGCAGATCGACACGCCGTTCCTGTATTTGACGGCCGCGGACGGCCTATCACATTGCGGGGGGGAGGTTTCCCTCATTATTCACTGTTTACGTGTCAGTTCACTATTTGAGGAAATTGTGTACTTGCGAATAGCACGGCTCAATGGTATACTATTTTTTTATTTTTTTATTTTTGCATGGCTTGTTGTTCCTAAGCTACTTCCATAGCATGCTCTGCGGCATTAGTAAATCCCTTTAGATCTTGACCGAGTCCTATGCCTATTAATTTCTCTGTGTTTTAATAGCATAAACAGCTTGTTGTTCCATTGTCAATTTTGAGGTTTAGCAAGTCCTGCGTTCGTTAGTTCCTCTGTGTTTTAACAGCTTGAACAGCTTGCTGTTCCATTGCCGTTTTTGAGATTTTATAGGGAAATTAAAAACATGGGAGGAAGATCAATTCAGAGAGAACCAGAGAAATTGACAGTCTCTGATGCTGCACGGGAAATTCTGGCAAGAGTAGGTTGGATAACTTATCTCGAACAGTTGCAGGAATTCAATGAGACAGTAGCAATGGAATTCTTGCAAAACTTGGAAGAAGATCACTCCATAGTGAGGGGGAGACATATAGTAGTCATTGATGACATAATTGCTGAAGTCTCAGGATTGCCAGCTGCCGGACCTGTATGGACATTGAAGAAGGAAAGATTGAAGAAAATCATAGAAACCTTTCAGGATGAAGGCCAAAACCTGCCAATTAGAGGAAAAGGGGTTCTACCTGTAACATTAGGAGAGCCATGAGCAGAATTGGCGAGGATTATTCAGAGTTACATCACCTGTGAAGGCAAGAAAGACGTGGTAAACCTTAAGCTTCTAGCTGTATTAAAGCAGAAATTCTCTGTAAATTTACCTACATTTTTAAAATTTTTACTTCATGATGTCGCACGAAGTATGAAAATAGCATAGCATGTAGAATCAATTGTCAGGCACCATGGATTGATACGGTTAATAGTCAGTCATAGCCTTGCCTAGTAGCAGAGTAGCTGGGAAGAGCTAATTTCCATGATAGACAAGGGACTGACCACGCCATCCCCAAAATGTAAACATGCCACCAGTACACCAGAAAAGCATTCCACCAGTACACCAGATCGCTCATCAAAGCGAAGAAAATTAGTTAGATTGGCACAAATTAAAGGGAGGCTAGAGAATTCCCAAGGGGACACAAGCCAACCAGTAGAGGTAGATGATTCTGGGGATGAGCAACCCCCACAATTAGAAGGAGAAGAGAATGAGGAAGGCATGCAAGGGAATACGAAAGGAGGAAGGGAGGAAGAAACCGAGCGACCTGAGCAGGAGGAGGAAACAGAGCAGCGGGAAGGCAACCCATTGCAAAATCCATTGAGAGAAGATGAATTGACCAACATCTTGGCCAATATGGGTGAATATGGTCAACCTCTCAGCCCACCAGATCTCCATGCTGAGGAAAAACCAAAAGAAAACTCTGCTCAGGGTAAAATACACCCGAAGAACTACATGACGAGGAGGTAGAAAATGAGAGTCATCCCGTTCATGATGAAAATATGTCAGGGGAGAGAAGTGAGACAGAGGAGGAACAATCAGCTCCTAGTCAGACTACACTGGAAGAAATTCTAGAAGAAGAGGCAGAAAAAGAAATCACGTAGGAAGTAACAGAACCATCTAGGGTTCTTGCATCTAAGCAACTCAAACGAAGCATTGAAGAACCTCCCCAAGTGGAAAACTAGGGAATTGATCAAGATGACAGTCCAAGCTAGAGTAAACAGTATGTTGTTCCTTCTAAGGAAATTGAGGAAATTAAGAGATTATAGAAAGAACAACAAAGACTGTTGAATATAATAGTGCAACTTCGACAGCAGATTAAGATTTTGAAAACAAGAAAAAGGGTAAAATGGACTTCGGGGGGGAGACATGTAGGCATTATAGCAAAACCTCTCAAGAAAAAGGTTCGGAGGAGCCAAGTCCATCCTATTATTCAAAACGCTGACGAAGAGCAGCTTGCTGTTCAAACCGTCGTTGAAAAACAATCTGCTGATCATGAGTAAACTGCCGTTCAAAAGCAAAAGGAATAGCATTCTACTGTTTCTCATATTGAAGTACAAACTGATGGTATATTGACAGAGGACAAGGAAGTACAGACAAAGGCACAGGCCCCTAAAGCAATGTGAACCATGAAAAATAAGAACATTCAGGTGAACCTTCTGCTCACCACTACCATGTGGAATAGTGATCTAAGGACGGTAACCCTACAAGAGGGTTTGATGCAAGCAACAGAAAAAATCACAAAACAAACAGTCCCTCAGGAAAGGTACAAAGAATTACAACAGCAACTAAGGAATGTCAACTTATCTGAAAGCCAGGCCTTTGAAGGAAGGCGAAAGGAAGAAGAAAAAGTCGCAAAGATAACTCGTAGGTTAGATATAGTTGTGAAGCAGATGGATACCTTATGCTCTTTGTACACTGACGTCCTAGCCTGTAGAGCCCCTGCTAAGAATTATGCCCTGTTTTTAATGGAACGGTATTTGCAATTGAAAATAAAAGCTGTCAGAGCAGGCGCTCAAATACAAATTAATACCATTGATGATTTTATAAATTGCTATAAGCATTATGGAGTGAAGGTTCAAAGGTTATTGTGTGAATTCTATCTGCATAACCTTGTATTAGACCAAGAGACTGAGAAGAACCCCAACCCTTTTGTCAGGGACATCCAATTGTAGGCATTTATCTCATTTGGGGTTAATCAAATCAAGTGGCTTAAAGCCTATAATGCTTTCCAGAGGCAAGAAAACGGATTAGATTTGTGGGTAAGAGCTGAGCCTAGGAATCCAGTGCAGTTGTGGAGGGAACATAAGAACATCATGGGGGCTCCAGGCATAATTGAAGCATTAGGACCCATTCATACAACAATCAATCGGCATGGAATAGAATACTTTCTCACTATTAAAGACCTTGCCATTGATGCGGCTAAATTTCGATATCAGATCTCTAATCCAAATATCCAACTCAGGGAACCATTTAATTATGAAAATTTTAAGTTAGCTGCCAATCGCTTGCACCTCTATGGTGAAGTTATCCTACGAGCAGGGCCATCCTGGTTAGGATATAGATACCGGAGTCCAATTATTTGGCATCTCGCGCCTGGATACCAAGCCCTGTATGAGATGTCCGAGGGTCAACTAGGCCATTTCTTTGAACACCTAGTTATGCATCATGGCTGTAGACCACCAAACAAAATCCCATCTCTAGCCTACTCTCTCACCGCCTTACACGTCAACTACAACATTTTCATGAGGGCATGAAAAAGGGTAAGTAGGGGGGTTTGTGGAGTACTAGAGAAGGTATGTTTTTGGTGAATATTTCAGCATCTTTTTATTAAAACTTACAAACTTTTTGCATCATGAACTAGGTAGATAGTAAGGAATTGTGACAAAATCTATAAAAGTGATATGCAAAATGAAAATACTGACAATTGTCATTTTCTTACGCAGAAAGAAGGAAAAACGAAGGATTGCCGTTCCAAAGGAAAGGACGAAGCCAGATTAACTACTGTCCCTTTGGCGGAGAACCGCACGCAAACAAGGCAAACCAAATCAAAGCGTATCAGCTTAGGAGAGGAGATTGAGATGTCGGCTCGGTGCAAGAAAGTAAAGAAATAGCTGAGAGCCAACAGTTTGGCGAATCCCTCAGGATCTTGTGATCCTGAGGGATCGCTACTTTAACTATTTTTTGTACTTGGACATCTCTGCCTTTGGCAATATAAAAAGGGGCAGCACTGTTAGCCTGGGGGGATTGGTTATGCTTTTATGTAATTTCTCTTAAAATTAAGACTTTGATCATCAACTCTCATTGAGAAGTGATCCACTGTAATTCTATTTTATGCATTAATACAAACTTGGTTGCTATTTCATCTGTGATTCTGGAATAACTTCAAGCGGTGTACCCCTGGAGGCTAAGGGCATGGCCCTGGACGAACACGTGCTACTGTACTATTACTTTTGGTTTATACATGGTTTTGCTTATCAGCTTTATTTGGTAATCTGATATGTTCTACTATTTTTCTTCACAGCTCTGTTACGGTTGATTCGTTAAGTGATATCATTTCTTGAGACACGAACATCATAACTCTGCAACGCATTGTTGTTTCTTTAAATACTGATATTGCTGGTCTTTACAGAATACTATTGTTGTTCCATTACAGAGTATCTGTGTTGTGCATTTATCCTTTGGTATTATAGAACTTATCTTAGAAATTATATTTCCTTACGATTTATTAAGTCGATGAATATTGTTGTTCCACTTAGAAATGCAATCGTGTTGTTTATAACTAAGATTTGCAGTTGAATTACCAAGATCAGATTACTATTGAGGTGTGCTATGTGTGAAGTTATTGTTTGATTTTTAGTGTTGTTCCATATTCCATCACTAATCAGTGTTGTTCTATTTCTGTGTGTTGTTCAATTCATCCTTAGAGACAGAGGATTGCCATTTGATTTCTGTAGGATATGATCGCATTTGATTTTGTAGATTAAGGCGTTGTTGCTTCTTAAACTTAATTGCCGTTACAGTTTCCGATTTGCTGTTCCATTTCTTAGTTGTTGTTCCATTTTATATTTTCTATTCGATTTCTTATCATTTGCGTTATTGTTGCTTTGGTGTGAAGAATGGTCTGAGACTGTAGTGGGCATTGACATTTACTGTCCAGTCCCAGATCGACGATCTGTTCTTTGATTACTTTTGACATTAGTTTCTAAAGGGATTAGTTATTGTTACTGGACCCTTGACTGATACATTGCTTATTTTTCTGAGTGAATGACTTAGGCTTCAAGATCTTTTGCTGTAAGTAGATTTCCTTTCCAGCATCCTTTTACGCTTGTATTTTCTTAAGCACTGTACTACTAGCATTACTCTGGCAAATGTGAGCCTCAGACTAAGACACTCTTTGAAATAACAAAACATTCCTGGATTGACAAATTAATGTGAGGTAATTAGAGGTGAAAGAGACCCTTCTTACGACTCCAGAAAGACTTGGTGTACTTTCCCAAGGTACAACCTTTGCATGTGTCAACTTGCTCAAGTTTACCTTCGGGAAGTCCTGTAGATATTTGTTGCATTATCTTCAAAGCCCCATGATGAAAATGGCCCAAGCACCTGTGCCACAACTCGCCAATGTCTTGGCTTTTCACAAATTCTGCATTCGTACTTAATTCTACACAATCATCTACCTCTAGTTTATAGAGATTCTTCACCCAAATCCCTATCCTCTTGGTCTGACCCGTGGCTATGTGTCTTAGGAAAAACTTTCCTTTACTGAAGACAACATTGTAGCCTTTGTCCTCCAACATCATGACCGATACCAAAGTTTTCCTTCAGTCTAGGCACATACATCACATCTGTCAAGGTGATAGGAGGTCCATGCTCCTTCTAAAAAGCAACCATGCCCACTCCTCAAACACTATAACTTCCGTCGTCACCCATCTCTATGTGCACCTTGAGGTCTTTCTCCTCCAACATATTGAATAAACTTTTATCACTGGTCATGTGGAATGAGGCTCCACTATCATGATACCAAACACAACCCGTCATCAATGACACCATGCATGCGATGAGGGTAAAGTCCATTTCGAACTGAGAGGCTAATGCACCTGCCGATCCTTCCGAGGATCCATTCTTGGACTTCTTCAATGGGAAATTAGTCACATAATGTTGCATCTCATGACAATAAAAGAAACTCACTTTAGACTTGTCACCCTTCTTCCCTCCATGAGAAGAATTCGATTTGGAATGGGGAGCCTTCCCCTTCCCTTTCCTTGCCTTACTTGATAAGGTCAAATTTTCTTCATCATCATCCTTGGATGAAGAACCATCTCGTGTGCTCCTCCTGATCTCCTCCTACATTAGACCCGACCACAGTTGTTTCCAATCCAACAGTTTCTCCCTTCCATTCACAGAGTCCTAGTAGCTATTACAACTCTTTGGAAGGTGAAGGAGAGTGAGGCTCACCATATCCTCACCTGCAGTAGTTATTCCCACACTACTATGCTCACCTCTGTAGGTGGTGAGCTTGTTCATATATGTGGAAATAGTATCGCCCTTCTCCATCTTGATTCTTCAAAGCTTATCCTTGAGCGCCAATTTCCTCTGGTCGCTACTATTCTAGTAGAGTTCCTTCAATGTCTTCCACATTGAAAATGGAGTATCCTTCCCATGGAAACTCGAGACAATATGATCTCAAACTCCCTCAAGGATGATCCGTCTCGCCTTCACCACACACTTCTTCCAATCAGCCAACTGTTGTGCATTAGTTGAAGCTGGCTTTGGGATTTCTTGGTCAATGAATTCCTTCAAGCCACTGTCTTCTAATACAAACTCCATTCTATCTTTCCATGCTATGTAATTTGTGCTAACTTCCAAGGCATACTCGAATCTCAAGCCATAGAACACCTTTGGCCAACCTTGAAGTATGATATGAATTCGATTTGCACCTGCAACCCTGAACTTCAAATTTCAAATTCTCTTCTCAGTATACTATTCACAGCTCTGATAAACTTGGCTTCGATACCATGTAGAAATTTTGCACATTTTACAAATTTCGCTGTGATACCATGTAGAAAATCTGCTATGTAGGTTAACCTGATAATGAAATATAGATCAAAGAAAAATACTATAACCTACTTCTACTATCAATTTGTGAAAGCTTAAAGATTGAGCTAAACAATATAACCAAAATAAGAAGAATCAATGCACAACACACATGAAAATACTATGGGGAAAGGCTCAGCTAAAAACCCCACTATCTGTATTATCATACAAGGTGGAAACACATAGGAATTATACAAAGCCTTTGCTCTCACAGCTAGCCAGCTCTTAGTACAATCCTCACAGATGCTCACTAGTAATCCTGGCTTCTCACAAGCCTTCTCCTCTACCTTCTAAGATCCTATTTCCTTGCATTGTTCCTATGGGATGATTTCCTCTTGCCAAGTGGAAAACTGATCTCACACACTGATCCTACACCCTGTTAGAACTGCAGAATCCTCAAGGAATGATTCCTTCTACATGCATGAGTTTTCTTTATAAGAAAACACATGCAACTGATAGTACATTGTCCTTAACATTTAACTTAACTGGATTTTTCTCAAAATAGACATGCATGAGTTTCTGATGAGGGAATCTTCAGTTAACTGGAGTACACTAGTTGAGTGCATGCATGCATCAACTGACTGTTAACTCTCTATTAGTTCCTCAAACACTTTGGAATAATTTAACTGGACATAACTCAGTAAACTGAGTTAACTAATTACAACTCAAATATAACTCAATCTTATCTCCTTAACTTAAGGCTTATCTCCTTAATTTAAGGGATAACTCTTGCATGACTTCAAAAATACTTATAACTTGAATTTCTCCAACTAATTAAGTCAAAATAAGTTAATTAATCATTTCCAAGTAGTTTTTAAGACTAAATTTGATTTTAATTCACAATTTTAATTCAAGGAAAAATTAAATTGGAATATTCTTATTGCCACATTTCAACACTCCCTCTCAATAAGAAAGGGATTATCTACCACCTTGATCCTTTCTCTATGGAACTCAAATTTACACTTTGACAATTCCTTTTTCAAAATGTCAGCATCTTGCTCCTCTATCGAAATATACTGTAGCAACATGATCCTCCCATCATTAGCAGCTTGTTTTACCTTGTAAAGCCAACAGGAACTCACAACTGATTTTTTCTCCGATCTCGGTGTAGGTTTTAACCTCATACAGAAAATAGCTGCATACGAATTCTAAAACACAGAAAATAAACAATGCGAGAGCATAACACATAAAACACATATACACAAAGATTTTTCCTTGGATCCCAAAACTGGGACTACCAGCTTGATTTTTCATTATGTTCCTTTCAATGTTATAATACATGTTTATACATGCCGAAGCATTCAATACCATGGACCGAAAACCATCGCGTGCAATACCATGGACCGAAAAACCATCGCGTCAAAAAACATGTGCGAAAATCATGCACAAAACCATAGGTGGGTCCGCCCAACCTAACATAGGGTCCAAAACCAAAATTTTCTGGGGAGCTGCCCCGGACCCCATAAAGTGGGGTTACGGGTACCCCTCAAACCCCCTGTTAAATATGTGGAAAGAATATAATACAACCCAACAAGATCAAGCTGGAACTCTTGAGATTTAACTTTTAGAACGACATGGAATAGTGGGGCCATATGTTGGGAATTCATCATATTAGGTAGTGGACCCTTTTATATATCCATATTTCTTAATGTAAAAATGTGTTTTACCATGTAGTGCAAGACCTATTGGGCCCCATGAACAACATGGAAGGCATCATGGCATAGGAATGACGTGTCAACTTAGGGGTACAACACCTCACCTTAGTGATAAAAACTTGTGATGTCACCCTAGTGGTTTTGGGCAAAGGGCAAAGAGGAATGCCTGAGATTGAAGTCTCAGAATGATGTGGCACTGAGGGGCCCACACAAAGGTACAATGTATGATTGCAAGCCATGGACATGAAATGTTGTGACCTAACAAGTTCGAGTTGGCAGTTGGGGTGGAGTTGTTGTGTGGCAATGACATGGCTCAAATTAGCCATGTGGGAACCATGTGGTAGGTGAGGCAAGACCCGATAGGATAGACTTTGATCAGCCATAGATTTTGATATGGTATTCAAATTGAGGCAAAAATATTGTTGGAAAGGTCTCGACGAGATGAATGCAAAGATGTTATCCATTAAGTTCTGAGGTAGTTGAAAAGGATTGAAATATATAGATCCCATTTCCATAATAGGACATAGGAGGTTAGATCATCGAAGTAACTTCATCCTTCTACCCTTCATAGGTACTATGGATGGTAGGGGGTATGTTACAAGGAGATTGCAATTACGTTATGATTTAATATTAAGAATTAAAAATACTTCAAAATGAAGTTGGAATAATTGGAGCATGTGCAAAAGTGGAATTTATCTATTGATGCTATGTTTTTGAGGTCACTCCCTCCTCTTTATGGTGGACCTTTAAGAAATCAACGACTATACACTGGAATATTGTAATTTGTACAACCAAAATCTAAGGCTTGGCCTTGAAATGGTGGAGTAAAACATAAAATTAGTAGGTATTCCAAAGTCGAAACCCCAACCTAGACTCTGGAATGGACACCCCCAATACATGCCTGATCCATTATAGAAGGCCGTAATCATGAGAGAGCATGAGAGAAAAATTGGGATTAAAAATGGGTCTCAAAACAAAAAGTGTACAAACAAAATCAACTTTAAAAAATCCATTAAGATTTAAGATGATGATGTCATTCCCAGGGGTAAATAGTTTGGAGGGAAAATAAGAAAACCACTTTTTTAAATTGTATTTTTGACTTATCTCTTTACAGGTTTACTCAAATGTCAAGTGTAGGAACCCATTGGATGTAGAATTAAATTCCTTGTCCAATGAGTACCCACTCAACATAATTTTGATTCTACACACACTAAGAAAAAATTAAAATTCATATTCATGGTACTAGTTGGATGCAAAATTTAATTCTACATCTAAAGAGTTCATATGCTTTACATTTGAGTAAATTTGTAAAAATATAAGCCAAAACTACAATAAGAAAAGTAGTTCTTTTTCTTTCTTTTAAAAATTCATAACACTTATTTTATTATTTTAACTATTGTTTTATTATTTTCCATATGAGACCTATTTTAGACCTAAAAAATCCCTGAATGACGACAAATCATGGTTATCAAGTATGAATTTGAATTCCAGTTTGATACAATGTTATAAATATTTTAATGAAAACTTTTCAAATCTAGAGAAATTCGACAATATACAACTTAAATATTTAGATATATATACATTTCTTCCTATTATAGGAATGTTTTATGCTCATTTTATTCCTTATTTAATTTCAAATATGAATTTTTGATAGCTATGTTAATATAACAACTTCATACATACAATTTACTAAGAATAAATACATTTGCCTCTTCCCTTGAAAACCTCTCTGTTTCAAAACTTAGATCTAAGATATGTACTACTTTTAAACCATACTCACCTAAAATCATTTCCTAATACTAAATGTGTATTTGGAGAATTTATTTTCAGAACTTATTTATCTAGGATCCCTTCCCATTAGGAAGATATTTAGAGAATTGTTCATTTATTATTGGATTTTCCCACTTTCAATTCATGTTAAAATTCTTTCCTTTCTTGTTTTCTCTTCTTTTCGAGCCCTTCATGGCCAAAGTGAAACTAAAAAGGGGAACTTTCCAAATTCTCAATTACATTTTGTTTCCTTTCCTTCTATTTGCACATGATCCTACCGTTGTTTATGTTGAAGTGGAAATTTTCCTTAAAATTCCATGTTTTTGAACAAACAAATCTGTGTGGGTAAACTATGAACCACGGATTTTTAGTCCTCTAATCCACTTGATTAACCATATATATGATAAACTAGATTGGCTTTCATTAAAATATTTAGTATGCAAATCAAATTGTCGAATTTTCATATTTTTTACTCCAATTCAAGTAAATTTGGTAACTATGGAACAATTATGTCGATCTCCATACTTAAGTTTGGTACATAAAAGAATATGACTAAAACAAGTTTGATGATTGTTTAAAAATATCAATGACACAACATGTTGGGACATCTCATCAAAACATAAGATTCACTAGAGAAGACACCCAACAACATAATTACGCTGATAGGCGTTGTTTATTTTGGAATACGACTTCCACAATTTTCATTCTTTAAAAAATAAAAAGGTATAGATGGTTTAGATTTAAGATTATGAGAATATTATTTCACATATACACAATCTAAAAAATGAAATCAAGGGTTTACAAACAATTTTTCTTTTCAAAACTTATGTAGCATGTTTGCGACCTCCACTTTATCTTGACATTACAAATTCTCAAAGTTATATCAATTAAATGACACATAAATTTTTTGATCTCTATCAACATTTATCTGTAAGGACTCTCGACACCACATATCTCCACAATGGTATGATATTCTCCACTTTGGGCCTAAGCCCTCATGGATTTTCTTTTGGACTTACCCCAAAAGGCCTCAAACCAATGGAGATATTTGTCCATCCTTATATACCCATGATCCTCCCCACTTCTAGTCAATGTGGGACTTTGGTCGTATACCCAACAAGCCTCCCCTCAAACGATTATCCATCCGTCCACTCTCTACCAACCAGGTTTCTCCGCTCCAATGCGTTGGAAGCACACGCCTTACATGGAGCACCACCTGCCTCGAGAACTTGCTCTATCCCAGGTCAACTCCTCTTCACCGTGTTGGGACCAGGACACGTCCATGAAGAATCCAAAGCACACCGCCTATCTAACCGAGCTCATCCACGGATCCCATCGTGATATTACCGGGGCCCACCACCTTCGTTCGGCATTCCGAGAATTCATCCACTTGGCTAATTTCAGAACTTGGCTCTGATACCACTTGTAAAGACTCTCGACACCACATATCTCCACAATGGTATGATATTGTCCACTTTGGGCCTAAGCCCTCATGGATTTGCTTTTGGAATTACCCCAAAAGGCCTCAAACCAATGGAGATATTTGTCCATCCTTATATACCCATGATCCTCCCCACTTCTAGTCAATGTGGTACTTTGGTCATATACCCAACATTATCAACCATTTAATTTATATAACGATATTAATCAATGATTTATCTTATTTATTCTATTAATATACCTATCGTCTTCTTTATCCATTATTATTTAGTATGTTTTCGGATTCCTTCAAACACGGACCTCTCGATGATGTGTTCTGAAACGTGATTTACAATGGCAAACATAATAAACAAAGCGTTAACTGAGCAATATTTATCATAGATCTCTTTGGAGAAAATAATTTTTATTGATTTCATAATTTGACAAGTTAAATTTTTCTTCTTTTTTTATTTATTATCTCTGCCGCAAGGCAGGTATATTTTGACCTTGAATTAAGCATGTTTTGACCAAAAATTAAATAACATTATATACTATTAACATTGCGAAACTAAATTTATTTATTTTTTGAAATATTTTAATTTTATTTATTGAAAAATTCATTGGTTCATTTTTTTTTCTGCTTATTCTGCAATTATGATGAAGTACAACTCGTCAGTTCACCTGAGCTCGCATATGATTACACCCTCTCTCATCCCATCATTTTTGCTTCCTCTTGAACACTTGGAAAATAAAAAACCATTCCCATTAAATCAGTTAAAGAAGACAATTTGCATTATTCCTGGACGAAGGTGAACCCTAGCGACTAAGCCATGAACTCCTGCATGCCCTCATTTGTACTGTATCTTGGCTATAGGGGATGACAGGCAACGAACATAAGCAAATCCAATGGCGACGCAGCGCCCATGCCCATCGCAGAGTGGGCCAGAGCATGACACCTCCAGCGATACGCAACTATACCGGGTTCCCTGAGTAACAAAAGCTGCGAGAGGAGGAAAGGGAACATCAACGAAGACAGCACTAGTTTTGCTGGCCAATATACTACCAGATCTGAGGCCTGGGACAACTTGTTCTCCTCGTACCTTCTCTATAAATCAGAGTCTGATATCGCTGTCCCTGCAAGGCATCTACATGGATCCAGGTTGATCCCTCTCCCCACGGAAGGAGGTATTACCCTTAGATCTGCCATTGATCTAATTGATCTAGCGCACAACAAACAGAATAGCCCACACCAAGCCCAGATATGGAGGCCTGCTCACATAAAGTCTCCTTTCTGCCCTAGACCAAAACCCCAAAATGCAGTTCAGATTTGGGGACATGCAAATGCCAAGATACTTCTCTACCCCGAATCACAGGCCCAAATCGTAGAAGAAGGCCTGAAAGGCAAGCAGAACGGTGGTGATCTAGGGGTTTGGAACAGGACAACCTGAGCAACAGATTGAGATCATTCTCAGTCGGATTCAGACCCTACAGTGACGGATCTCACATAGTTCTTTATCAAAACACTAGAAGGCATGCATTATTGTTTGAGGCTTTGGAAGGGCTATAGGATCTAGGATCTAAGATATAAAATACAAAACCTCCTTGGTATACCAGTACATGGGCAAAATCTGATCCATATGGGACACAACTTACAGGATAACTACACCCTCTCGGATTACAATATAACTTCAGACTCGACCATCATCATCAATCTCCATATGCGGGGTGGATGTTCTGGGACCAGCTCAAAGAACACAGGATCCTTCAAAGATGCAGTCAAAGGTAAAGGGAAAGTGCAGACCAAACCAGCAACAACACCTGAACTTCCCGGGCCATACATTGTAGAACAAAAAACTGAGAATCCTGCTCTCACCATTGCAATCCCTGAGGTAAATGCTTTGTACTCAGATCTTTATTCCCACTCAATTATCTGTATATTTAATGGATTTTGGCCCAAATTTGATGTTCTGCACCACTGGATTCACACTACACGGACACCAAACTGCGAAATATACTTATACCCCAAGGGTTTTTTTATAGTAAGATTTAATACAGAACAGGAAAAGGAATATATCCTCAACAAGGGACCATGGTTCTGGGGCAGCGCAGGGCTCTTCATGACCCCTTGGTTTCCGGATTTCGATGCCAACACAATGGTGGTATCAAAGATGCCAGTCTGGGTTAGGTTGCATAACCTTCCATTACACCTTTGGCACCACAAGGTATTAATTGCCATAGGGAACACCTTGGGAAAATTTCTAAAGACTGACGGAGACAGACTCACAAAGGGCATATTTGCTTTTGCCAGAATTTGTGTTGAAGTCGATCTCAGCCAGGGACTACTAGAAAGTATAAGACTGAATTTCAATAATACACAGTGGATACAACTGTTGGATTATGAAAATACAACGGTTTGATGTCGTGGATGTCTACAAACAGGCCACCTCCTCAGTGCTTGTCCACAGGCAAGAAACACCCCCAAATGGAACAAGAAGCAACAGAGGAAGCCTAAAGGATGACAACATACAGAGCCATTGGATGAAGAAAAAGACACAGCAGAGACTACAGAATATAAAGCATAAATGGATGAACAAAAAGTCCAGAACAACACACTAAAGAAAGAGGAAGCCCCTAGTTTGCAGCAACAAGCTTCCCAGCCAACAAGAAAGGAAATATATGGCAACAAGAGAACTCATGGATCTGAAGGATTTGAGTTGGACAAGGACTCTCCCACAACTATAACTGAAATTGAATCAGCTATCCATTATAACTGCTACCCCAAACACTGGAGGATGGCGAAAGGTGGAGAAAAAGAATGGGAGAAAAGAATAGCATTTTTATTTTTATTTTTTATTATTTTTTGGTTTCTATGAAAGCAAGAACGAATCATTAGCATATGCTCTTTAGCATCTACAAAATGTAATTTTGTCTTATGAATAAAATTACGACTTTTTCCACGGGAAAAAAAATAATCAGTTAAAGAATGTAATCAAACGAATTACAAATGTTCTCGCTTGTGTTAATTAACATCAATGTTACATCTCATGCACTTCTTTTTGGTTCTACAAATTCCAAGGAAACGTCCTGTTAAAAATAAACAACTCAGTCTGTAACATCTATATTGTAATTTCTTTAAGAACCATGGGATTGTCAAATCAAATCATTCTCATTCTAATTCCACGTGTGTATAGACGTGAGTGAGATCTATGCCTCTATGAAATGAAATAATGCTCAAGATTGGGACTATTTGATTTAATGCTAATACCTCATCAACCTCAGATAATATTATGATAACCTCTGTCAGATCAAGGTAGAGGTGTTTTTTTCATATGCCATAACAATAAATTAATTAATAGATATATTCAACCCTACATCAAGAATTCATAGAAGAGTACGTATACAAAATCTTTGTTGGACCTATAAATAGGCATTTAATTTGGGGACATAAATGATCAAATATACACAAAATGGCAAGGACTTGTTAATAATCCATGTAGTTTCTTTCCTTCAAGAAAACTTCCTTTGCCCAACACACACCACAGAAAAATTATCACCATCCTCACTAGCCTTGTTGAAATTGAAGATAAATTAAAATCACCAAAATATTTTACATTGGATTTGAAATTTAAATCCCTGTCCCAACAACCAATCACCGACATATGTTCCTCTACCCTTGCTTTTTTAAAATAAGGTGTGCATCGTGTTGATGGAGACGTCTAACAAACCTCTCATAATTACCCGTGGTTCATAATTAATTTACTGTGTGGAAAAATTTATAAAATATATCAAATTACTTTTAAATCATTATTTCTTGAAAAAATTAAAATATTTAAAACATATTCACTTTAAAAAACTTTGTCTAGGAAAAAATTATAAGATATATCAAATTACTTTTTAAATATTATTTCTTGAAAAACTTAAAATATTTTAACTTTTCCTTTTTAAAACTTGTCTAGAAAATTATAATGATATTCTAATTACTTTTCTTTTCTTGAAATTAAAAATTTTAAACTATTTATGTTAAAAACTTGGAGAAGTTTGTTTTAATACTTGATTGTATATAATATTAAAGTTTAACATTCACATTTGGATGTAGATGCTTATTATTTACGACTTAAGAGCTTTGTATTATCATTATCTTTTTGTATTTATGGGTTTTGATTATTGTTTTTTTTAAATTAATTAATATGTAATTTTACTATTCACTAATTTTTTTTAATATTTTATTTTTTATTGAAAATTTTATTATGCAATGATGATAACTTAGAGCCATTCTCTCATAAAATCTTCTGGCATGATACAGTAAAGAAATGTTGTACAATGGGTATTTTATTGATATCCAGTATACACTGAATTAATATAGCTAGGACTGTGGGAACGACATTGATAACTATGACTTTCACACCTTGTACTAGTACATGTCATATCATAAGCAAAGTATCTAATGAACATTTAGCCTAAATGATCAACGTTTTCCTTGTTCATAAAGTCAAATCCTACACTTCAAGTTGTGGGAAAAGTTTGCCTTGATATTTCTTACTACATGACATTGGCTATTACATAAAGCTTTTAGGACGGGTTTTGTATGATTTTATTGGACATGAGTTTGAAAAGAGCTTTACTAATCAAATTTGTTTAAACACTAAAAATATTATTTAAAAAAAAATAAAAATAAAAATTAGGTTTTGATATATAACATTATTTTGGTCCAGTAAAATTCTAAATTAATTAGAAACTTTGTTAGCCAAACGCACACATATAGTTAAATTTAACTTTCTATATTTTAATTTATGCATTTAAATTCTTCATGGTAAACACAAATATGTATGTACTTACATGGGGCTGTAGTTTATTGACCATTATATTATTTTTTTCTATCCCATCAGGTTAAAATTACAATTAATTGTATAAAATTTATCAAAAAAAACCATCAACGAAAAAAATTCTTATTATATTTGCCTAGTTATATAGCATCTTGATAAAGAAACAATATGACAACCATAAAACTTTTAACCAATTTTTAGATAAATCGCATTTAACCAAAAGTAATTACATCATAATAATACAAAATCAATTAATAAATCAATTAATAACCGAATTAAACTAAGGAACAAAAAAAAACCAACTATACAACATTGTTTTTATATATTTAAACAATTTTAATTGTCATTTCGATAACCACAAGGCGTTATCTCAAATCCAGTGTAGACCACAGTATACGGATTATGTGAAAGGAATATTTTTTAACGTAAATTCGTTGCATAGATACGACATCGATGTCATCATGTTTTGGACCATATGGGCAATGGAGTAGTACATACTCTTTCAAATATTAAAACAGGTTAGATTTAAAATTTTCTATAAACATACAAATAACTATAGTTTCCAGTTATTTAAATATTTTTAAAAGTTTATATTAATTTAATGATTTAAAAATAAGTTAAAATAAAGTGCTTATACTTTAAATCATTAAAAAATACCGAAGTCATATGCGCGATAAAAAATCATTTGAAACAGCTCATACATTGTATCTTAACCAATAATACAGTGATAATAAAATGTATTTCTTAACATAAATTTATTTCATCGGATCAACATGAACATGTGTAAGGTAGTTTTTAATTTTTATATGATGTATTTTGTACTACTTTTAAGGGATATGATGTTTTTTTTATTTATATAATTTTAGACATGAAACTTTTATATTAATTATACTAATATCTATTTAATATTTATTTCTATTTATTTTTGGGAAAAAATGTGTATAACTATTTTCTTTTATAGAAATGAGCTATGGGTAAGTTTTTCATTGTTATGTATTTATTCCTTTAAAAATATTTATATTTAAAAGATATATTTCTTTAATAAATATTTATATTATTATTTAAGTGATCATCTTTATATTCATTTTAATATGTAGAAGATTAATTTATTAAAAGGTATTTTCTAGTTTTGAATTTGAGGAAGATGTTTCAATTTGGGTTATAAATAAAATATTTCAATGTGTACGTTTTTTTTTTGTAAATTTGCACAAAAATTTTGATTAATTAAAAGATTTTATAATACATACATGGTTATCAACATGACTAATCTGTGGGTGCAAAAGCCTCTATCTAGATATATCAATATAAAGATCATGAAAACCTCCCAGGTCCAAAAAACTACCTTAATTAGTCTGGATCATTGACTTATAAGACATTTGCTCAAAAAATTATAAAAAGTGTTTCTAAAGAGGAAAGCTTCTGAGTATAAAAAAACACAACCATAGCTAAAAAACAAAATGACACTAAGAATTCCATCCAAAGTGCTGACAAGTGACCATGAGTGCGCCAAGTTGGTGTCTTAGTGTCCTCCAAACCACTGGTACGCAATCGACACTAAAAAGATTTGCCAAAAACGGAATGAGTTGCTAGGATAATACCTTCAGTTAGAGATAACCACTGGGTAAAGGGGAGCTCCATTAGCTGGTGGAGCAACGTTAGGAGGTGAAGCAATATTCACTAGTGGAACATTTATCACCATAGGAGTGTCAATGATATTCTTAGAGTCAGAATCAGAGTCTGACACAACATTCTTCTCCACCCTCTATAGACGTATGAAAATTTCATCTAGGCAATATTAAAAGCTCCTTAGGAGGCATTTTAGGTCCTCCTGATCTATAAATATTCTGTAATTATCCACTTGTTTGTCCTGGATCACCAAATGGATTAAGGTGTCCAGTTATTAGTAACATGAAACAAAATGTAAGAAATGCAACCTTCTTTAACTAAAATTTCCAGGATCGACAATCCATTTGAATTCCTTATTACCCACTTCAAAGTCTGAGAATTAGGATTTGTCACCAAATTCACGAGATTAAAGCTGGAAATTTTCCCTTATGATCTCCAGAGTGATTGTGTGAAACAAATTTTCCACTGAATTCCATTTGAAAAATCACTTGGGTTAAGAGATAGAAGTGTTGTTGGAGCATGATCTACAACTTTCCATTCTCTGTCGAGGTGGCATAGCCGCTCAAAGAAGTGCATGATGAACTTAGGGCAAATTGAATCTAAGAGATGAAAACAACTTTTGGAACCTTTGGACTTAGGACCAGACCAACCAGACTCATAACATGTAAAAGTGGAGGGCTTCAATAGCGGGCTATGCCATCCCCAAAACCCACATAACATAGTACTTAACAATACCAAAACCAACAAAAAACCCCTCGAAACACAAAACCAAAGAGAGTTAGGACTAACTCCAAAGAGAAGACTAAATCGACTTGGAATTTCGATAATCTTTGAGAAGTTGTGAGTATTTGTGACTAGAATGAAATATAAGAAACTAAAATGGGGTTGGGAGTGGGAATAGAAGATAGAAACTAGATTGATTCACCTTCCGAGCATATTTTGTAAGCATATTGAGAAAGAGAAAATGGGTAGGGAAAATCTGACAGAGACAGAAAAACCACATTATACCATGATAAAGGATTATCCTGTGTGAACCTCACCTCTCTAACAAACATAAACATGAGACAACACAACCCTGAATTAAGTATCATAAACCAAAATGGTACCCATTATGACATCAAAGAGCCATAGAAGAAGGAATTTTTAAAACCAAATCGAAAATTTTACGGGGTACCTAACCCCACATACCAGAACCAGATAATTGAAGCAAATACCTAGGAAATCTAGGCCCTAGAGCACCATTGATGGAAGCACGACCATCAATTCGAAGATAGGCCCTGAGGTTGTGTTATGCAAGAATAGGATGAATAACGTTTACTACAAACCTCTTTGGGGCAGAAATATTTTATAACCCCAATTCCCTCCTTACGCAGCAAGTTGTGCTGAACATAACATGATAGACTGAAACTAAAGACCATACAAAATTACCAACTTTACTATACAGAACTATGTACAATTGCCAACTTATGCATAAACCAACCCATTTATAACTATACGAGGAGGAAAAGTAGCATAAGATCGATAAATCATTACTTTTCCATTGAAGGACGGAGATTAGATAGGTGTTCATTGTGGCACACTCCTTAAGGGAAATATTCCTTTGGATCTACGAGGATCCATTAATGAGTTGAGGGTGTGCTACCTCCACTCCCATGGTCGAGTTGTTCATAGCCACTAAGGAAAATCTACCAAAAACTAAGTGAGCCACAGTCGTTGTAGTAAGCCAAAACAACAAGTGGTGAATTCCTTCACCCATTACCCTTGCTTGTTGAAGAGAAAACACTGCCAAAACCTAAGATACCATTATTGTTCCATGTGTCACCTTTGGATAGACATGTGTCCTTAACAACATACATTCCCACCCACATTAAATTATGAACTTGATGTCACCCCCATCGGGGAATCTCCGCTTCAGAGTTTTTTATCCTTCTCTAGAAGTGTCATTATGGCTAAGTTGTCCTTGTCCCATTCAAGAATTGGCCATGGTTTTTCCATATCCAGAACTACCATCGAATAACCCAAGTTGGCTAGGTAATCTGTGATGTCATTGCCCGCCCATTTTGTGTGTTCTACGAGGACATAGTAAAAAAAGATCTGACATTTTGCAATATTAGCCATGACTGCTTCAAGTATCCAACTGTGAATGATTTTGGAGGTTGTTTGTCCATTTAATAATTGTTGAATACATTGTATTACCAATAAAGAGTCTCTATGTACCTATATTAACTTAAAACCTTGGTGAATTATAATTTGTAATGTTCTCTCAACAACAAGGAACTCGATAAGATTTCTTGTTGCAATACCACATTCTACAATGAAGACTCTTAAGGGGACTAAGTTGTCACCCCTAAATATTCCCCTAAAACTTGCAGGCCATGGGTTCCCCTTCGATGCTCCATCAAAAATTTCTTTTATAAAATTGGTCGAGGGAGGCCAGTAACAAGAATTCACAACTATTAAATATTTCACATTAGTGTTTGATAGAGAAAACTTCATGTTGCCTTCCAAATTCAAGTTGCGAAGGATTAGTGTTTCCTCTTCATTTTCTTCCCAATCCTTCAAGGACAAAGTAGCTTATAATATAGTCTCCCTTAAATTGTCCAAAATATTATCCTTCAGTAAACCCGATATTTTCTCCTTATATCGAAAATTTGGTTATTCCATTCCTTCCATAAGTTCAATAAGATAAAATTGAAAATTAAGTTCCACTCTTCATTAACTATTGTATTATTGAACTGAGTAGTAGACCATTGATGAAGCACATAAATCATATATTGAAAATGAGAAAGCGGATGACCAAGAGTTTTATTAAGAGTTCCCATACCTTTGTTGAAAAGGTGCATGAAAGGAATATATGTTCCGCTATTTCTTGTGCTTCTTGACAAAGAAAACAAAGGGAGGGCCCTTCAAATCCTCTTCTACAAATATTGTCCCAAGTTAAAAGATGCTTCTAGGCTATTAACCATAAAAAATTTAAAATTTTCAATCATGAAAAATTGACCACATCAGTTTCCAAATGTGTTTTTTTTCCCCGAGGAAAAATCGTAACTTTTCATTAATGTGAAAAATTACATGTAGTATATGCCTGTGGCATATGCAGTCGGTTGGTTGTAGCCTTCAAGTAGATATCAAAAAACATATGACCGAAGTCATGCAAAAAGTAAGTTCTGTACATATATTACCACACAGGGTATACTGATAAGTCTAAAAGCAGTAAGATAAATATATACATATCATCAACAAGTAGCTATAATAAACATTGCTGAAAAATTTCAAAATAACTTAGGGCTTGGCAGCCCTTGGATATTTCCTATGAATATAGGGCCGGTGATAGTACTGGTATTGTTCCTCTCCAATCTGCTCCTGTATTAACCACAGGTCTCTGGGATGTGTTGCATCCTCCTTGGATAGTTTGTCAGCAGCCGAGTTACATTCCCTGTAAATATGATGACATGAAATTGAATTAAATTGTGTTTTTAATATCATAATTTCATCCAATATGTTCCTTAGTTAGTGCACATGGCATGCAGAAATGTTATTGAACCAATTGATGATGATTTTAGAGTCACCGAAAATTGATTGCAAGTATGTGCGAGTGAAAAGTGTAGGAGATGTTTGAGGGAAATCAGTTCTACAAAATCTTAGTTCCCACTCCTAATGCCATTTGAATTTTAAAATGGTGGTTTTCAGATAGATGAAATAAAATTTCCCCACCATGTGCTTGTGTTGCTCAATCGAAATAAGCCCATGGAATAGAAATATCAATAGTTTCTAGAGTAACTACTCGGCCTGTAGATGTGTGATCATCATCCAATAATTCATGGTATGTAGCAATGATTCTTGTGGTGATATATGGACATCTAGCCAATTTTCCCCTGAAGATGATCCCATTCCTTATTAGCCAAATGGACCAGCAAACAAGGAGGGGAAGGCAATGGACTTTTGAATCGCAACTTATAGCACGCCAGAGGTCCTAAGCCTCAGGTATAGATTGTCCATGCCATCTGATAGAAATAGATAGCACATCTAGGACTTGATTCCAAATTTGAACAACCATCAGGTAGGATAGGAAGAGGTGTTCATTAGTTTCTTCTGCCTGATGACAGAGCACACACTAGGTAGGGTCATAGAAAGATCGATGCAATAAGTTGTTTACAGTTGGAGTTTTAATTCAGAAGACATCCCACATAAAGAGCTTCGTTATTAGAGGCGCTTTGAGATTCAAAAGCTTTCCCCACCAGTCCAAGAGGACAAGCGGTCTATGTGCGGAGTGGATGATGGGATAGCCCACCTTCGGGGAGTATGTGCCATGTTCTGTCAGGGTCCAGATGAGCTCATCAACTCCTTCTTTGATACGGACATGAGATTCAGTTAGGGCAGCAACATATCCTTCCCAGTCAATCTGCCATTGCTCGGGGATGCCTAATTGCATCGGTGTTAACCAATCTTATGCAAAGATGGTACTATTCTCTAGATCAACAACTTGTGCAATCACATTAATGTTCCTATTATTGAGTATATGAATAGGGTCTAGAGGTAATCGAAACATATTCCCACATCCTGACCAAGGGACCAAGCTAATGCGAACAGAAGTTCCTTCATTGATTTGCCATGCTAGTCCATTTCTGATAGTAGGCATAGAGTGTAATATTGTTCGCCAGACCATGGATATCCCAGATCGTTGCCAAGTGGGCAAACACATCCAATCCATAAGCTAAGGGGCTAGATATATTTTTGATAGATAACATCAGTCCAGAGAATTTTAGAGGTGAGAATAATCCAACCCATCTTGGCAGCAAGAGCATGTGCGAAGGCGGGTAAGTCCTTCAGGCCCTAACCACCCCATTTCTTTGGTATAGCAATATGATTCCAACCCACCCAGGGAAATGGCTTGCCCTCCTTATAACAATTCCAAAGGAATATACAACATATCCTTTGTGTCCAGGCTAAGATTCCTTTAGGAGTCCAAGCAAGAGACATCTAGTAAATAGGTGTAGCCTCTAAGACTAATTTAATGAGCACTAACTGGACAGCTCTCGAGAGGAATTTGTGATTCCAATTGAGTAATCATTTTTCGATCTTGACCACAAGCCAAATCCAATCGGAAATATTGTAGGAATGAGGTTTTATCCAGAACCCCAGATATTTGAGTCCATCCTCCAGCTCACAACCTTGAAAAGGAAATTTTTGATGTGGAACCCTTGCTTTTTGTGGAGTACAATCAGAGAGAGTAATAGAGGATCTTAAGTGGTTTTCTTCCATACTTATGTCCTTGGTAAAGAGAATCAGAATATTGAAGAATGTATAAGTATCCCTAATACTTCCATTAAGGAAAATGAACACATCATCTACAAAGAGTAGGTGTGTGAGGAAGCACTGATCAG
Organism: Pinus taeda; assembly: GCA_000404065.3. Classification (NCBI taxonomy): domain Eukaryota; kingdom Viridiplantae; phylum Streptophyta; class Pinopsida; order Pinales; family Pinaceae; genus Pinus; species Pinus taeda. Next base: position 254,779 of record APFE030181395.1, read on the forward strand.
ATATTTTGAGTCCCTGTAGTCACTCGTCCTACTTGGCAGAAGCAATGAGTCTGCTGAGACTTTTCATTATGATCAGAAAGAGAAGAGGGGAGAGAGGGAAGCCTTTCCTTAGACTTTGCTCAGCATGAAAGAAGTGAGATGTGGAGCCATTAATCAGGACACTGAAGGAGGCTGAGGTGATGCAGCACATAATCCAATCTATGAAGGGAAGGGGAAAGCCCAGGTGGGCGAGAATCATTTTAATGTAGAGCCAGTTGACCTGGTCGAAAGCTTTAGCAAGGTCAATTTTGAGAATGGCCCCTTTGAGTTTTTTATTATTCACGGAATGAAGGGCTTCCTGCACTGAGCCAATAGCCTCATGGATTTGTCTTTTATGGAGGAAAGAAAATTGTTCAGGGGATATGTGAGAGGATAGAATGGGTTTGAGGCAATTGGCTATGATCTTGGCAATGATCTTGTGCAAACAGTTACAAAGTGAAATGGGTTAGAAATCATTGAACGATGAGGGGGAGTCATATTTGGGAATAAGGGCAATGAAAGTGGAGTTGATGGCCTCATACATGCACCTATATGTCCTGCATTCCTCCACCACTTTGAGTAGGTCATGTCCAATAGTCTCATAAAATGCAGGGTAGAACTCAATAGTCCATCCATCAGGCCCTGGACTCTTATCTTTTTTAAACCATTTTAAAGTGATTTCCAATCCCCCCATTGTGATAGGGGATATGAGTTCCTTAGCCTCATCTAGGTCGACAAACATAGGGACGTGTCTTGTTATCCAAACAATTTCAGCAAGTGTTGCACCAGGGGGAGCCTTGAAAAGTTTTTGGAGGTGAGAGTTACCTAGATGAGTCAACTGATTAAAAGAGGTTTCCAAACTACCATCCTCCATAGGCATGCTCCAAATAGTGTCGTTGACTTTCATTCCTTTTGAACATTTGTGGAAAAACTTTGTATTCTCATCCCCAGCTTGTAACCATATAGCCCAAATCCGAAGGCACCACATTTCTTCCCTCTCTTTTAAAATCTTGGATCGTTGTTCTTCCAACTCAATGAGATGGGATTTTGCCTCCACAGATGTGAACCCCTGTCCCTATTCATCCATAAGATTGGCCATAGTATGTTCGATGGTTCAGAGAGTTTGTTTATCCCAGTCTCTTTTCTCCTTGGCCCATGTAATGGATAATCGCTTGATCTCAAGAAGGTTGTCACAGAAACCCTCCACGATGGTTCTCCCCGAGGATGGTGGGTGAGAACGCCAGTAACTGTTGAAAAAGTGAATATATGATCGATCTGATAGCCAAGAGGAGTTGAATTTGTAGGATGCTCTTGGCTTCTAAAAAGGGCCAAAGATATCCATGAATATGGAGGAGTGGTCTGAAATACCTCCAGAACCAACCCATTGTTTGTATAGTGATAATCTTTTGAGCAAGGTATCTTTTATGAGGAAGCGATCCAAACGCCTGGTCAAGGCAGCCTCCCCAATTTTACGATTACACCAAGTGGGCTAGGGTTTTACCATCGGAATATCAGTCAAGTGATGTTGTTCGAAGAGATGCTCCATTAGATCTTATAAGGAATCCACCTATGCATTTCTTCCCCAATATTCCCCAAAGCCAATGGAGAAGTTCAAATCTCCTCCTAGAATGATATTATCAGAGTTGATAATGGAGATATTTAGGAGGTGGTTCCAAAAGGCCTCTCTATTATGACAAGGGCCGCAAATATTGACAATCTTGAGATCCATGCCCAGATTCGAGGAAAAAATATCCATGCCTATAAATCCAGCACCACCCCAGGAGGCCTTGAGATGTATAGTGTGTGGATTAATACCCAGTGCCAGCCCACCCGTTCGCCCCATGACATCAAGGGACTAGAAGGTTCGGCCTAGTTTTAATGATTGAAGTACGGGTGTAATTTGATTAGCCAACCCAAGGGTTTCTTGCAGAAAAATAATGTCAACGGGCTTACATTCAAATAATCGCCTGAGGGATGGTTGTTTGGGAGGGCTAGCTAGACCTCAAAAGTTAAATGAAATCCACTTCATGGGGGAGAGAGTGGGAGGGTAGCCTGTGCTCTAAGTACCTAGTCGAGAGAGGATTGTCTGTCAGAAGCCACTTCAACCCCATCTAGAAGGATGGCCTTTGACAAATGAGATTTATGGCCCCTAGTGGATTTGGGAGCATAGGAGGGGGAAATCATGCCCAACCCAGAGTTCGCAGGGGTCTTTGAAGGATGAGAAGAGCGGGAACGAAGGTTGTAAGGGTGCGAGTGTCGAGAGATGATTGATGAAGTAGCATGAGGGGGGCAAAGCTCCGGGTCGAGCATAGAGGGTGGAGTAGTAGAGATAACCAGAAGGTGGGAGACAAGGGTGCAAGGGATGGATTGAGGAATGAAATCTGGTATAGATGCAGATGCAGAGTGTAAATGTTGTGCAGAACATGAAAACGTAGATGTAAAAATAGAGCAAGGGAGAGGAGGAGTACCCAATGATTGAGCAGCCTCGGCAATAGCCCTTGATCTTGTCATTGGCAGGGAGGGAGTACAGGGAGTACTCAAGGATGAATCTAAGACGATACTCCTTTCTTTGGCAGGGGAGCATTTGCTGGAGGAGTTTGCTAAGGAACGGAAATTGATGCCCTAGTCACAATATTCTTTGCTTCTTTAGATGGGGGAAAATCCTCACAAACCAATGGACATTCCTTCTAGAGGTTCCCAACCTTATGGCACCTATGGCATCTGAACGGTACTCCTTCGTAATCTAGTATTTGTATCCTGGTGAAGTTTTTCCACTGTAGTGTCATTTTTTCCTCTAACCCTTCTCTAGTATCCAAGTAGACCAGTGTGCGAGCCAGAGACTGGTTTCCAGATTTGATGTATGATTTGTCGAAGTCCAGATAGGTTCCAAGTGCATTTCTAATGCGAATGAATGTACCTCTGGACCAAAAGTGTAGGGGAAGATCAGGAAGCCTAACCCATAGTGGTCCATCTCCAATTTGTTCCCTCTCTGGATCAAAGAGTGGGCTCCAGCACTTTAGCATGACCGACGCCATCTCGATGTGCCAATATCTGGTAAGAGCCCAATTAGTGTATTCCTCCTACTGAAAATGGAGTGCAAACCACCCTCGAGCCAATGTTTACACCTATTCAAGGTCCTTGAATATGTTTCCCCAAATCCCCCTGACCCAGAGTTTGAGCCTCTCAGCAGAATATGCATGGCTTCGAACCCTTCCAATAAGAACCCTACCAACTGTGTTGACAACTTCCCCCATGTTAATCCCTTCCCCAAATTTGAGGGTCAGGTCCTTACTTGTGGCCTTCACACACTTGATTTTCTGCTTCCCTGATCGAGGTGCAGTTGGATGATCTTGCAAGGGGTTCGAAGAGCCCAAGTGCTCCTATTGGGATTGCTGAGCTAAGTGTTAGACTTTGATGACATGGGTTTCAAAGTAGCTGGAGTGGGTGGGTGAGGATTTTGGCATCGTAGCAGGAGTGGAAGGAGTAGAGGACGAAGGTGGGATGAGTCTGTGTGCTTATTCGAAACTTGCAGAGGAGGGGAGCACGAAGGGAGTTGGATGAGTCAAATTCCCTGATGGTGACATATCAAAATGAGGGGGAGATGACGTGCAGGAGGTTAGCAGATGGAGGGTTGTCGCCGAGAGGGGAGGGCAGTCGATTTCCGGGGAGTCAATGGATAGAGTGGCAAAGGGGAGACCATAGGAAGATGGATAGAGGAGTGAAATAGTGGGGGTCGAAATGGAGATGATTGGATCAGACGGGTCCTGATGTCCAGTGGGCGAGGAAACCAGTGTAGGGTTAGGGCTTCGCCAAATAGAAACATAGGGGTTAGGGTCGGCGAAGTAGTCCACATCTTCGAGCTCCATGTCCATTATTTTGCAGCAAACCTGATGGTACTGGAAAGCAACAAGTGACAACGACAATCACGGAAAGAATCCAACCATTAATGGTGAGAAAGATAGTGCGAGATAGCAGGTCTCATGTGGCTTATTGTAGACAATGAAACCCTAACTGAAATCCATCTTTGCCTCCTAAGCTATTTGTCTTCCTCTTGTGGCCTTCACATGTTATATACATTCTAATAAACAATAACATGTTTTTCAATCTAGGTTTCAAATGGGTAACCAGAATACCTTTGATGTCATAAGAGTATCACCTTTTAGCCCTCCATTTCCAAATGTGTTGGCTCTGGGACAAATGATATCCTATTGCAATTTAATATGCTTCTCTGACTATGAAGGCATTATGTTGAACTGTCCCCCAACATAATATTTCTATGATATTCGAAAGACGAACCATTTTTTTGCATAACTCTTGGTCAAACTTTTCCCATGTGAGTGAGTGATAAGGCAAAGGCCAACCACTTTGTTGTTTCCAGGTTCGCTAGAATGATGCTTCGCTTTGTCTCTTCTAGCAACCCTTTACTCTCCTCATACCTAGGTTTTCGAGGTATATTTTAATCCCCTGCAATTCGGTGGTTGCATCAAGTCATGGCATATATTTCCAAGCTTCATCCCATAAATTGGAAATATCCTCATATTTCACCTCCCAAAAAGAAAAAAATTAACAGTTTCTCTACTTTCTTGTGCCCATAGTCCATAGGCTTGGCCAAACAATAGATTCATTGGTTCATAATATATCCTCTGACATTGAGAATTGAGTATATTTGTGATTCCAAATTTATATCCATAGTTGGTCTCCACCTTTAACCCACTGCCACCATATTTTTTCTCCAAGCACAATGTTCATGATGTCTGGATCTCAAATCCATAATCCCACTTGTGATTTAGGTAAGATGAGTTTATCCCGACCATCAAGCATCCATCTATTTGCTTTATCAAATCCCCTCCACATAAATTCACACCAAATCGTTCTGAGCTTACCTCCTATAGCTTTGTGTAGTGGCATAACTGTCATTTGGTACATTGGTATGGTCTGCGATACCGATTTAATCAAGACTAACCACCTCGCAAAATTTAAGGCTTTAAACGCCCAATTTTGTATTTTATTCAACAATTTTTCTATTAACTTTTTCCAATAAGCAAGTCTTCTCGGGTAAATGACCAATGGTACTCCTAGGTATGGGACTGGGAGATAACCTCCTATGAATTCCAATATCCATGTCAAATGATTAGCTACAAATGCCTTACAATCGAAAAAAAAAAAACCTTAGTTTTTTATTTGTTGATCATAACACCAGAAGCATCAAGAAATATTTGCATGATTTTTTGAAAACTCTTTTCTTCACATAGTGAGGGTAAGCCAAATAAAAAAACATCATCAACAAATTGTTGATGTGTGACTTTTAAATCATGTCCAAATAGTTTCAGTCCTTTGACAATACCTTTGAAGCATGATTTCCTGAGGAATATGCCCAAGCCTTCCATCGTAAGGATAAATATGAAGGGAGATAAATGATCACCTTGCCTTAATCCCCTTGCTAGCCTAGAAGTGAAAGATGGGAAACCATTAACCATTATGGAAAATAAAGGAGATGATATGAGTGATAAAATCCAATAAATCCACCGCCAAAAAAAACCAAAAACATATAAAATATGGAGTAAGTAATCCTAGCTAAGACGATCATAAGATTTTGATAAATCTAATTTGATTAACATACCAGGATTCTTCTTTACTTTGAGAGAATGTATAATTTCCTAGGCAATAAGAATATCATCCATAATTTTCCTAACTTCCACCAAGCTTGTTTACTCTGGCGAAATGAGACTAGAGAGTAGAGATTGTAAACGTTTAACTCTAACCGTGTATAAAATTTTGTAAATAACATTGCATATGGAAATGGGCTAAAATCCATTGGGATCCTTTGAATGACCACGTTTACGCACTAGTGTAATGAAAGTCGCATTTAGCCCTCTCCATAAATATTGGGTTTCTTTGGACTCCTCCACTGGCTCATGTATCTTCTTCCCCATAAAAAAAACTAGCATGATTGATAAATATTAGAGGTAAATCCATCCCATCTCAGTGCCTTGATTTTTGGCAGGCCCATAACAATTCCTTCCACTTCCTGAAAAGAAATCATCTGTTGCAAGACTATGTTTTGCTCCTTAGAGATAATTTGGGGTATCCCTATTAGTATCTTGTTGATTTGGGCTTGTCTTTGAGAATAATTTCCTATTAATAGATGCCTATAGTGACGTATTAATTCTACCTCAATTTCTAAGTGTAGGATCTTGTGTTGACCATCAACACCCATGATAGAAAAAATTATGTTATTGTACTTTTCTTGCAGCATTGAGTGATCGAAAAACTTAGAGTTTTGTTAACCCGCATTTAGTCACTGGACCATAGACTTTTGTTTCCATAACAATTCCTCTTGTTGTCGTCATTATTCTAGTATTGTTTTCCCCTCAAGGATCATGGGTTGTTGCAATTCCTGCATTTTTTGTTCCAGCCTTAGCTTTTCTTAAAAAATGTTGCCAAAATGTTGTTTGTTCTATATTTTAATATTTCTTTTTAATGCTTGTATCTTTAGCTCAAAATAATGCATTCTATTGAACCATTGTATGGAGCCTTCCTTCCACCAACCTTTGACACACTCTATGAAGTTAGGATATGTCAATAAAAACCTCTCTGATGAGCCCCGAATTAGGTAACTTATTGATCTCATTTTGCCTAATTGTCCTTGTTCAATCCTCCATTTTTCATAGATTATGCATGTTTTTTAGTATGTTTATGTTGTTTGAATGAATAAGGGTGGTCACTCTACTAGGGAGGCTAATACGTGGTTATTTTAGGTTTTTTTTGGACAAGTTTTGGAGCAAAACCAAGCAATCATGGGACAGGTGACAGCGAAGCTTAGAGTGAGGATTCGTAGGGGGGTTGTCTCTAGCATTAAATGACCCTTCCTCAAAATCTCCACCCTCAAACTCCGAGCTCAACAGGCCACCAAAACGAATCTGAAAGGCAACAAAGCAGCTTTGGAAAGAGACACTGTTTACTGCAGTTGAAACAGCCGAGTCCCTTGAATTTAGGAGGGCTACTAGGCCCCTCGTAATGTATAAATAAGAAGGCCTCAGCCTTCGTAGTTTACTTTTGGAACTGTTGTAATTTTGCACTAGAGTGCTGCCATTTTTCTAGCTCGTTTTCTTATATCTACTGCTGTATAACTTTCTTATGATGATTGTTTTTGGATAATGAGAAGCATATCTATTTGGCATCAGCTCTGAGTTTTTTTATAGGAGCCTGTACCTCTTGGGGTTGGGCCCAACCTAAGAGCCAAGGCCTCCTTCATGTATTGTTATCTGTTTTCTTTGTGTCTTTGCAAAATAATTTATGTTTAGTAGATTAACAACATGTTAATTACATAGGTCATGGTTAATGATTAGATAGGCTTTTGCATGCTCAGATTTAGTTGATAGACTAGTAACAGAGAATATCTCCATAAAAAGGCCATCAAGCACCTCTGATCTCACATCTCCCTCAGTGGGATCATGAGCTGGGACAAAGGTGACATTGCTGCCAACAAAAACGTTGTTTTGCTTTGTCATGCAATTCTTAGTGTTGGAATCCTCATTCGCAGATGCTGATATTAGTAGTGTTTAAATGCTTCAGTTGATGATTTCTTCATTGAATAATTTATTTCATGCATCTCATTTCGAATAAACTGCGGTTCATTTCCTTTTGTTGTTACTTAGGTCAGAATAGAGTAACGTAATTAGGTCATAGGTTTTATAAGAGTTTGTTGGTTCAGTTTGAAAAGCCACTTGCAGAGTACCTGTTACCCCTCCTTACCTGCACATACTCCATCCAACCTACCTGTCTCATCCTTCACTGAGAACCCTTACCTTGCATTTGCCTCGTTCGCTTACTTGCCATGATTCTCATCTTCTTGTGCAACACCGTTTCATCCTTCCTTGAACAAATCTGACCATCTGCGCCACTCCTCAACTATGTCCTCCAAGTCCTGAACTCCCCTACACCTCTATTTCACCTCCATACTCATTCCTCCACCATTTTCCCTCCATCCATGCTCCAAAATCCCATTTCTAAACATCCTGTAGAAAATTACAGACATCCTATAGAAATTCTAGACATCCTGTAGAATCCCTGCAGACTTCCTGTAGAAGTTCACGAAGGTGGTTTCTTGAAGGCCAAGCTCTGTGAAACTCTCAAGAAGGGTGTTAGGGACCCCTTAGGCCCTCTCTGAACCTTCCCAACCTCTTCCAAGCATTTCCTCTCGCCAATACACCTCTGCACAGTCAAAAACAGTTAAAAATCGCATGCATAATAATTCTGACAACTTATTCAAAAATACAAAAAGATGGTTCTCTCAGATTTTGTTGTAGACATAGCTTAGATATATGCATTTCATCCTCTTAGAAGTCAATGGCATCTCTCCCAGTAGCTTGTATCCTCTTTCTTGCATCAGTAGGGCTAGCTGGCAAGATTAGGGTTTGCTAGGGCTTGCATTTGCTTTCAGCTTTTCAGTTTCCTTCTACAGATAGATTAGCTTCCTTTGAGCTAGCTTCCATCCATCATTTAATCAACCTCTTCTCAGAGCTCATAGAATTTGGTTTGAGCCCCTAGCGGACTTGTGCCAGCTAACCAAGTGACAGTTGTGGCAAGAGCTAGTACTTGTGCATACAACACCGTCGCTTTCAAGTTTGATAGAGGTTTTAAATAATGCCATGAGGGATCTCACATTTCACATTGAAAGTTTCAAATTTTAATATTTTAAGTAGATTTGAAATTTAAAAATAAAACATTTTATCAAATTAAATAGTTTAACTAATTTTATTATCTGTTTTCAATTTTTTAATAAGAATGTTAGGATTTTCATAATTGTTTAGTCATATTTGATGGAAAAATCACTTTTTAATGGAAAATTTGTGTCAGGGTAGTTAGGGTAAACTTGACTAAGTTATATAGCTAATTTAACAGGTTTATAGTTAGAGTTTTAAGGGTTTAAGGTTTTTTTAATCCGTAGGTTTTTCCAAAGTATTTTCATTTAATGTAGCATATTAAAGGGCATGATGACTTCATTGTAAGAGGTTTTTGGGCCAAATAATAATAAATTTATTATTATGAGTTGTTTTCCCCACAAGTGTTTATATGATGATTTATGGTGCCCATTTGTTATTGCCTTCATATATGTTGCAATTATGTTTTTATTTATCTCTTTTTTACAACAATTTTCTCATCAAATTCCATCTCATATTTCAAATATAAACCCTCTTACATCAAGAGTCTAAAATGTGTATGTATCGAAGAAAAAAAATATGTTTAATGTCTCCCTTTTGATTGTAGCTCTATGTGTTTCATGAGCACATTATGCAAATAGGAATTTAGAAACCTGGGATAAAGGATCTAATCGATTGGTTAATTATGATTCATTTAGAAAGTTAGTGATTGAATTTGTACTAAGTCAATTTTTTTATTTAACAACATACATAATGAATATTAAGTATATGTATTTAAATTTATATTTTGAATTGAATTATATGATACTAATGTTGATTAATGTTCAATGGGATTGAATATGGCCTATCACACCTTAAGATAGGGGATTACTTAGAATTATTTAGAATTTTATATCGATGACATAAAATTATCAATAGAAGCATTCCAAGCTTACCATGGTTTTTTCAAATTAAAAGGTTAAGAATGTTGATGGTATGACAAATATTCTAAATTTAGATATAATATAAGTATATGTTGGAAAAACTAAGAGAAAGTGCTTTTCATCTTGAACCCAAGTTAGTGTCACAAACGCAACAAACTCCTTCATCCCATTGTATCTTGGGAATTGACCAACACATAGTTTCACTGTGGAGCACATGTGAATTTCTTCATATTTTAGCAATGTTTATTTTCTTCTTTTCACTAGTCACAACAAAGAGACAATTTTAATTTTCAAGATTTGGGTCGATCAACTCATAATATATTGATTTCCTTTTTACCCTCTAACTCTTTATGACATCATAGTTTATCCTTAAATTTTGATGCAATGGTATTTGTAATATTATACTTTCACAAAATTATCTCTTCCCTTATCCCCCAATGGTCTAGCCTAGATTGGGAGTCCTTAATCCATGCTTACTTGAGTGGAAGGTGGTTATAAATCCTTTAATTTTGAGATTATAGGTTATGAATTTCTTTTTTATTTTTTCTTTCTTTCTCCATGACTATTTGGAGATATCACATTCTAAAACCTCATGTCCATATAAAATAATAGGGGTAATGATAGTCTAAAAGAGGATTTATTTTAATCCCATATACAAAGATCTATCAATTTACTATTGTTTTCAATTCCATATTAAAATTTCCACCCTATATTTATCCACTTATCAATGCTATAAATTTAGTTAAGCTTGTTATGACCTTTGTTTTGTTAGTATTAATTGTCATACCCATCTTAGAATATAACTCTTGGATGATTTCTAGTTTCTTTCCAATATTGTAAGGACATCTTGCCAAAAGAACAATATGATCATCAATATAAAGAAGAAGAGTGATGACTATGGTAGTGAGAGTTTCCAGCACAACCTTCTTCCTCCAAACACTCTTCTAACTTATCAATGTATATACTATAAAGGGTAAGGGACAAAAGGCACCCTTGCTCAACTCCAATATTGTAGTTAGTTTCTTTCAACCAACCGTTAACGACCCTCGACATGGAAATAATGTTCTCATACAACCTTATCATAATATAGTTCAACTCAAAAGGAACCTTTATCTCTTCCAACCTCTTTCAAATTTTTTTCATGGAAATGATGTCAAAATCTTTTCTAAAGTCAAAAAAACAACATATGAGAATAGTTTTATTATTATATTACTACTTCCCAATGATCTTAAGAGTGACAATATCATTATTAGTATAAGTAAGAATACTGATGGATATACTAGTGATAGTTACCAACACAACTTACTTCTTCCAAACACTCTTCTAACTTATCAATGCATATGCCAAAAAGGGTGGGGACAAAGGACACCCTTACTTGACTCCAATATTGCAGTTAGTTTCTTCCAACCAGCTGAGTCAATGGCCCTAAACATGCAAATAACATTATCATACAACCTTTTCATAGTAGATCTCAACTCAAAAGGAACCTTTATCTCTTCCAACCTCTTCCAAATGTTTCTTGTGGGAAAAATATCAAAAGCTTTTTTAAATTGAACGAAACAACATAGGAGATTAATTTTATTATTGCAATACTCCTTCATAATTATCCTAAGAGTAACAAGGTGGTATATAGTTGTATGATATCTCCTAAACTCGACTTCCAAATTTGAATGATATCTCCTAAATTTAACTTGGCTTTTAGCTATCCTTTCCTTGATTTCTAGCCATACGCTAATATTATTTTTCCAAAATTTGTCTGTATAGCTAGGATAAAAAGGGAATAGCCATAATGATCCTATACTTAGAAGGAATTTTTTTATCCCCACTTTTAAGAATGGGTACAATGAGACTTTTGCATCCAAGGTTGATGGAAGCCTTCCTTTGTACATATTTATCTTATTAAGTTTTAAAGAATTATTAGAAGCATCTCTACTAACTTTTCTATCAACTTTACGGTTATTATCATAGCAAGGGTTGGTTATTTTATCGTTCCTTTGACATGGCACATTGATAGAGAAACTTGCTAATGGAAGAAAGGAAGGTTGTAGTAAAATTATGATAAAGTTCCTTCATGTTGTCCTTATTAGTTGGGAGCTTTAAATCCCCTATTTAATCATTTAAAAAGAGATCAAGTTTACTTGTTGTGAAAATGTAGGCGACTTTGATTATCAAAATTTTCTTTCATGGGACTTTTGATGTCTTTATAGTTCTATGCCAAGTATGACTAGGAAATTCATGGTAACTGACATAACAGACATAACTAAAGATGAAGTACTCATAAAGAAAAGTTAAGACATCCCACATAAGCAAAGTTAGTTGGTGGGTGAGTCCATATAGATGGGCTCCTGGTAACAAACAATGGTCTTGATTTCTGTGAAGACGATATTGGCATGATGTTAAACAATGATATTGATCTTTTGATCTAGAATTCTAAGTTTCTTCTGAATTCCATATGGTTGGGTCTGATTCCTTAGTTGTGCTTCACCTTTCTCTTGCAGGACTTTACCCACATTTGATTTCATCTACTTGTAAACGCCCACTGCTTAGAGGTACCGAGTTTGTTAGGTATGGGTGAAACCTATATTTGGCACCCAATCTCCTAGCTCCACTAACAGTTCCATGTCTGACATGCTCCTCCTTCACAGTTATGTTGCCTCCTCTGCTACAAGAAATTTTACTTGTGTTGTGGGCAGGTTGGTGGCAAATAATCTACTAACGACCTCCTTCATTTCCACTTGAGCACAAGAGGTCAGTGCCTATGATGAATAGCATAATCCATGACCCTCTTCCCTCAACATACACAATCCATTGGATATAAATCACAAACAATAAAATCATCGTGTTTCATGCAAGTGATGTAACCACCACCCCTCAACTCTTCTAGGAAATAGGGTGTTGAATTTTGTAGCTATGGTTAGTCTTCATAATTATATTTTTTCTCTTATAATGCAAAATGAATTTGCAAGACATCTTCTTCATGTCATTTTTATTATTGAGCCCTTGAAATAATTTATATAACACATGCTCTTCATGTCGGAATTAAAATATATTTTTGAAATTTTAATTTTGAATTTTTGGCTCCAAGATAACCAAGTCAGCCCTCCTTGAATTCAAGTCATCCCAATGAATATACACACCCATTCTAGATAGGTATACCACTATATAATGGCATTTGAACTCCTCCACAAAGGCACTATTCAATTTCATCACAAGAAGATAGTTTCTAGGAATTCAAGTGAAGGTCAAGAAGAAGAAGAAGGAAAAAGATCTCTCTCTAACATCTCTCTCTCTCTCTATCTCTCTCTCTCTCTGGATGAAATCTTGAAGAGCATAAGTTTGACTTGGTTTGACTTGACTTAAAGGCTAGAGACTAGGTTTGACCATTGCCTTGTTTTCATAGTTGACTAGCAGCATTAGATGTATCTCTTGTTGAATTGAAGAATTTCTCTAACAAAAAGGTTGTTGGGTTTTTCCCCTAAGTGGGTTTTCCCAAGGTAAATCATGTGCTCTTTTTGTAATGTGATCTTTACTATCATTATCGTTTATGGTTTAATTTCTGAATTGTAATTTCCTAATGATAAATTATAATTGTTAAAAGAAATATATCATTAGAAGTAATTATTAGAATTTCAGAAATATGTGCTTGTCTATATATTTCACTTCAAAAATCAACATGGTATCTAAGCTTTGAGGATGAAAAGGACGTTGTGATCACTCTTGAAGAAGCCTTAGTAAGATTTCACTCTTGAAATTCTATATCTACAATATATTTGCTATGGGTTCCCACATGAAGGTTGAGAACAAATTAGAAGGAGGGCTTGGAAGGCAAGGATTGATATTCTTCTTGCAAAATAAGGTCTCTTAAGTATTGTAAAAGGAAAAGTCACGAAACCAGAAAAGGATAAAGAGAAATAAAATTTTAAGAAGGATGATATTATAGGAATGAGCATCATTGTGGACTCTAGCAAGGATCACTTGATTCCCTATGTTTCAAGTCTTCAATCTTCAAAGAAAACGCATGATGCCCTAACTAGTTTGTTTAGTATTAACAATATTGGTCAAGCCATGAGCTTGAAGAATGAACTTCGTGATGTTAGAATGACTAGGAATGATATGATAGCCTCATATTTTATGAGGATATCTCAACTAGGATATTAGCTACACACAATTGATGAATTCATTTATGAGAAGGAATTAGTGACCACAAGACTCAATGGTTTACCTGAATCATGGGATGCATTTGTGAAAGGAATATTTGCTAGAAAAGGGCTCCAAAATTTGATGAACTATGGACCAATTGTACTTAAAAAAGAATCAATGCTCATATCAAGAGGAAATATTCAAATATATGATGAAGGAAATTCTTAAGCGTATGAAGCATGTTTCAAGAAAGGTGGAGGAAGAAAGTTTTTTTTTTTCAAAAAAGAAATGGAAGAAGGAGAAATGAAGGAAAAAGACCAGAAGAAAGAAGATTTTCCCTTCAAGGAAAGAGACATATGTCAAAGGTTCAATGCTCTCATTGTCATAAATTTAGTCACTATAGAAGTGATTGTACTAAAAGATCAAACGATAGAAAGAGAAAAGGAAAGAAGCATGCCTTTGTCGCAGATTTTGAAGAAATTCCAAAGAGACTAGAGAACGAAAATCTAGGTAAGAATTCTTATATTTCTCTATTCTTACTGTTTTGATAGTGAATCCTTGTGGCTATTAGATATTGGTGCTTCAAGGCACATGATGGGATATCAGGACAACCTCACAAGTCTAGTGGAAAGAAAATTGGCATAAAAGGTGGAACTTGGAGACAATAATAGTTATGCGGTCAAATGCATTAGGAACATGTCCACTAATCGCAAATCAGGTGATAATGTTCATCTTAGTAATATATTATATGTGACGGGTTCGAAGAAGAATTTGGCTTCTATTTCATGCTTGGAAGATAAAGGTGATAAAGCAACATTTGTTGATGGAAAAGTTCTTGTTTGACCTAAAGGCCCTAGTATAGATTTCGTTAGAGTAATTAGAGTTCGTGAAGGAAGGTTGTATAGACTTTTGAAATAACCTAATTAAGTACACGTATATAATGATAATAATTCATATGAACTTTGGCATAGAATATATTGTCACCTTCACTATAGAGATTTCCCTGCCTTAAAATAAATGGTTTTAGGTGTTCCAGATTTGCAAGTAGAGCATGAAGATGTAAAGGATGTGCACTTGAAAAGAATGTCAAGAAGTTTTTCCAAGTAGTGAAACTAGATCCAAGGAAGTCTTTTACTTAGTCCATTTTGATGTTTTTGGTCCTATGTCAGTGAAGTCTCTTGGAGGCTCTTTATAATATGTAACATTTATTTATGACTTATCTTGCAAGATGTGGATCTACTTCATGAAGATGAAAGATGACTTTTTTGACAAGTTCCAAGAATTCAAAGTTGAAGTCGAAAACTTGAAGGGAATGAAGATCAAGATCTTAAGATTTGATAATAGAGGACAATATACCTCTGAGGAGCTCATTTCGTTTTGCAAAGAAACTAGGATTAGGAGGGAGATGATAGTCCCTTATAATCCACAACAAAATGGAGTTGTTGAAGGAAAGAATAGAACCATTGAAGAATCTATCAAGGAAATGATGTATGACCAAGGCCTACATATGATTCTATGGATTGAAGCATCAAATATCATTGTCTACATTCAAAATATAAGTCCTCATTGAATACTAGAAGACAAGACTCTTGAAGAAGTTCATTGGACAAAAACCCTAGGTTGGTCATTGAAGAATATTTGGTTGTCTTGTTTATATTCATGTTCTGAAAGATAAGAGAAGCAAGTTAGAGCCTTTAGGAAAGAAAGGAATATTTGTTGGTGATAGTGAATCATGAAAGGCATATAGAATATATATTTTAGGATAAAAAAAGGTTGAATTTAGTAGGGATGTGAGTTGCTTATTGGAAGTCTAAGAAAATGGACGTTGATGAAGATGAAGAACATGAAGCTCCTCAGGAAGAAGGATATGGTCCATCAAAACCTTCTAAACATCTGGTTGATCATCAAGAATAGATAGAAGGCTCAAGTGAACCAATCGACCCGGTTGTGCTTCCTAAAGTCAAGAAAATGACATCTTGGTTGAGATCCACTTTGTAGGAAGTTGAAGGACATGCAACACCACGTGGTACCTTTAGGGAAAGAAAGAGACCAGAGAGGTATTTTGGTTATGAAATGTTGATTACTAATCTTATTGATTTTGAACCTTCCAACTATGAAGAAGTTGCTAAATAGTAAGTTTGGAAGGATGCAATGTTGGAAGAATATCAATCAATTATGAATAATGATGTATGGAATATTGTGCATAGATCTGAACGAAAAAACAGTGATGTCCTCCAAATGGGTATGTAAGATCAAGCATGTAGAGGATGACAGTATTGATAAATACAAGGAGATATTTGTGGCTAGAGGTTTTTCCCAAAAATAGGGAGAAGACTGTGACGACACTTTTACTCTGATTACTAGGTATACTACCATTAGATCCATTATTTCTATTGATTCTTTATGGGTTGGAAATTACATAAAATGGATGTAAATACCAATTTTCTTAATGTCGTGATTGAAGAAGAAGTGTACATAGAGCAACCTCAAGGCTTTGAGGTTCATGGTAGAGACTCTCGTGTTTGCAGGTTAAAGAAATCCTTGTATGGACTGAAGCAAGCACCAAGAGCTTGATATACATAAATTGACAATTATCTAACAAGTGTTGGTTTCTCCAAAAGCGATGTTGATCTAAACCTGTACTTCAAGGTCAAGAAAAGTGAACGTGTTATCCTATTGTTGTATGTTGATGACCTATTTCTAACTGGTATGGATCATATGATTATTTAGTGTAAGAGGGAGCTAGATTTTGAACTTTATATGAAGGATATTAGTTTGATGCACTATTTTTTTGTGGCTAGATGTATGGAAAAATCCTAGTGAAATTGTTGATGTGGAGCCTGATTATCTTTCGTATTCAAAGGTATTGCCACATTTTTCCCAGTTCGTAATGGGGCGGCAACACCGCCCGTAAAATATCCGTTGCAGGGGGGGCGGCTGTGACCTTTGGGAGCCCCCCCCGGCGAGGGGATAGGGGACAGCACCCTTGAAGCTAAGAATAAATGTAAAATTGCCTTGTAAAATGTTTTAATTTCGTAGTCAATCTCGCTCATTCATTAGGCGAAGATCCAACGATAGAAGTTATGTTTAATTTAGGGTTTTTTGCCCTAGAAGGCAACCCCTCGCTATATATGAGGGAATTGTATTGCGTCTATGCATATATGTATTCTGAGTGAGGAAGTGAGAGGAGATTGAGAGCGAAGAGGGAATTACAGTGGATCTACTATAGGTTGTATCTCTTCAGTTTGCTGGATAATATAAAAAGAAGGATTGGCTGTTTCTCTGTGGATGTAGCCCAAACTGGGTGAACCACATATATCTATGTCTCTCTTGTTTTATGCATTTTCGGTGTTTATATTTCTGTAATATAATTTTCTAACTGGTATCAAAGTCGAAGGTCTATTTAGCTAATAAACTTGCAGGAGAGAAGGGTTCCTTGTTCGAGTGGGAGAAATGGCAAAAGATGGTATGTTTAGGATCGAAAAATTTAACGGCCAAAACTACCAGTTGTGGAAGATGCAAATGGAAGATTATTTGTACCAGAGAGATTTGTACCAACCATTGAGCAGAAAGACAAAGAAGCCGACGGTATGACAAACACAGAATGGGATATTCTTGAAAGAAAAGCACTTGGAACAATATGGCTGTGCATAGCAGCATCGGTAGCATTTAATATTTCAAAGGAAACGACAACAGAGGGTTTAATGTTGACATTGGCCAAACTATATGAAAAACCCTCGGCCTCAAATAAGGTATTTCTTATGAAGCATTTATTTAATATGAATATGTCAGAAGGTGGATCTGTTGCTGATCATTTAAATGAATTTAATACAGTTACCAGCCAATTAAGTTCTATAGGGGTAACTTTTGATGATGAAGTGACGACTATGTTATTTATGTGCTCATTGCTAGAAATTTGGAATGGTTTAGTTATGGCCATTAGTAACTCTGTCTCTGGATCTAGTACTTTAAATTTTGATGATGTTGTTGGTGCAATCCTTAGCGATGAAATGCGACGGAAAAGCTCTGGTGAGACATCAGGTAATGCTTTGACTACAAAGACTAGGGGAAGAAAAATGGAAAGAGGAAAGATCCATGGATATCGCAGTAAGTCAAGAAAAGGCAGATCCAAGTCTAGATTGGGGATAATGTGCTGGAAATGCGGGAAGAAATGACACCTAAAGAAAGACTGCAAGTCTCGAAAGGGAAAGGAAGGAGATGTGCAGCAAGAAACTAATAATGAAGTGAATGTAACAAGTGATGTGTTGCAAGATGCTTTTATTCTTTCATTAGAAAATATTATTGATGCCTGGGTGGTAGATTCAGGGGCCTCATTCCATGCCACACCTGATAGGAAACATTTTTATGATTATGTTCAAGGAGATTTTGGATAGGTTTGATTGAGTGATGATAAACCCTGTAAATCATTGGAATGGGTACAGTTTTCATAAAACAGCAAAATGGAAATCAGTGGCTATTGAAGGAGGTAATACATGTTCCAGATTTGAAGAAAAATTTGATTTCAACAAGGCAGTTGGGAGGTGAAGGTTGCATAACTACTTTCACAGATAAAACCTGGAAGGTCACTAAAGGATCCCTGGTAATAGCGAAAGGAGGAAAGGTTGGTACATTGTATTTATGCAATGGTATTTCTAATTCTGTTAATACTTTAACCTCTACAGGAGAAGATACAGAATTGTGGCATCATAGGCTCATGCACATGAGTGAGAAGGGGATGCAGATTCTTCACTCAAGAAATACGTTGCTAGGTTTGAAGTATGTTGATTTAAAATTCTATGAGAATTGTGTTTATGGAAAATAGAAGAGAGTCAGATTCCTTAGAGTTGGAAAAGAAAAGAAGAGTGAAAAATTAGAGCTTGTGCATACAGATGTCTGGGGACCTACTCAGGTATCATCTCTTGGTGGCTCTCGTTATGTTACTTTTATTGATGATGCAACTAGAAAAACCTGGATTTATTGTATTCAAAATAAATTTGATGTATTTGATACTTTTAAGAAATGGAAATCTTTGGTTGAAAATGAGATAGGAAAAAGGTTGAAGTGTCTCAGATCAGACAATGGAGGTGAATATTGTAGCAAAGAGTTTGATAGGTACTATTTAGAGAATGGAATTCATAGAGAGAAGACAGTTCCAATAACCCCACAAGAAAATGGTGTGTCAGAAGGATGAACAAGACAATCATGGAGCATGCAAGGTTCATGATATTGCATACAGGATTGCCTTTACAATTTTGGGAAAATGTTGTCGATACTGTTGTTTATGTAATAAACAGAGGGCCTTCAAGTTCCTTGGATAGTGGTATTCCAAAGGAGGCATGGACAGGTAAAAAGGTAAACTACTCTTTTTTAAATAATTTTGGTTGTGAAGCCTTTGTCCACATTAATAAAGAAAATAGAACAAAGCTTGAGGCAAAATCAAAGAAATGTACCTTTATTGGATATGGTTATAATGATTTTGGTTATCACTTTTATGATTATGAAAAACACAAAATCATTAGAAGCAGAGATGTCATATTCAATGAAAAGGTTTTGTATAAGGACCAGTTGCAGGAAAAGAAACAGGAAAAAGAAAACAAAGAATACACAGTGCTTGACGAGATCACAGAAAAAGTGATGGTGCCTGAAAATCATAATGATCAACATCCAGAACAACAACCACAACAACAACAAGCACCTCAAACACCTGAAATTGGTGTTAGAAGATCTACCAGGATAAGTAGACCCCCTGAATGATACTCTCCTTCATTATATTATGTATTCTTCACTGGTTTTGGTGAACCAGAATGTTATGAAGAAGTAGTATAGGTAGAAACCAAGAAGAAGTGGGAGTAAGCCATGAAAGAAGAGATGGAATCCTTAGCACATAACTAGACTCGGGACTTAGTCAGGTTTCCTACAGGTAAAACAACATTGCAGAATAAATGGGTTTACAAGTTGAAGGAAGAAGATGGAGGTAGAAAAAAGGTATAAAGCTAGACTTGTGGTGAAAGGGTTTGCACAGAAAAGGGGTATAGACTTTGATGAGATATTTTCTCCTGTTGTTAAAATGACTTCAATCAGAACTATTTTAAGTCTAGTAGCAGCTGAAGATTTGCAACTTGAGCAGTTAGATGTAAAGACAGCCTTTCTCCATGGGGATTTGGAGGAAGAGATATATATGCAGCAACCACAAGGATATGAGGTAAAAGGGAAGGAGAAACTAGCGTGTAGGTTGAAGAAGAGCTTGTATGGCTTAAAACAGGCTCCAAGGCAGTGGTATCTAAAATTTGACAGGCTTATGTCTGAACAAGGTTATACTAGATGTCACTCTGATCATTGTGTTTATCTCAAAAGGCAAAATGATGGCAGCTATATTATATTGTTATTGTATGTAGATGACATGCTTGTTGCGGGTTCTAACATGAAGGAAATAAATGCACTCAAAATAAAATTGGAAAACTCATTTGCAATGAAGGATTTGGGTGTTGCAAAACAAATCCTTGGTATGATAATAACTAGAGACAGGAAGAATTGCAAATTAACATTGTCTCAAATTGAGTACATAGAAAATGTGTTGAAAAGATTTAATATGCAGAATGCAAAACCAGTTAGTATACCTTTGGCTAGCCATTTCAAATTAAGTAAGGAGGAGTTTCCCAAGACTCAGGAAGAAATGGCTCATATGTCTAAAGTTCCATATGCATCAGTAGTTGGAAGCTTAATGTATGCAATGTTCTGCACAAGGCCTAATATTGCACATGCCGTGGGAGTTGTAAGTAGGTACATGAAAAATCCAGGAAAAGAACATTGGATGGCAGTGAAATGGATTCTCAGGTATTTGAGAGGTACCAAAAATCAAGAATTATGCTTTGGTGGTTCAAACATTGCTCTACAAGGATATGTTGATGCAGATATGGTGGGTGATAGAGATAATAGGAGAAGCACAACAAGGTATGTGTTTATTGTAGGTGGAACAGCTGTCAGTTGGGTCTCAAAACTGCAAAGTGTTTTTGCACTCTCAACAACAGAAGCAGAGTATGTTGCTACTATAGAGGCTAGTAAAGAAATGATTTGGTTACAAAGGTTTCTGGATGAATTGGGTAAGAAGCAGGAATTGGTCAAGTTATACAGTGATAGCCAGAGTGCCATACATCTTGTAAAGAACTCTACATTTCATTCCAAGACTAAACATATACAGCTCAAGTACTATTTCATACGGTCAGCGTTGGAAGATGGATAGTTGAAGCTGGAAAAGACACACACTAGCCAGAATCCTGCAGATATGTTAACAAAAGTTGTAACCAGGGAGAAACTGAGAATTTGCTCAGTTTCAATTGGTCTTCAAGTATGACGAATAAGACGAGAAATAGCCAGGTCCAAAGTGGAGTCATTGTCCAGCAAATGAAGCAGCGGTGAAGTTGCTATAATCAGTCTCCAAGTGGGAGATTGTTGGATGTGGAGCCTGATTATCTTTTGTATTCAAAGGTATCTCCACATTGGACCCCAGTTCGTAATGGGGCGGCAACGTCGCATGTAAAATATTTGCTGCAGAGGGGGTCTAGGGGGGTGGCTACGACCTTTGGGAGCCCCCCCCTAGCGGGGGCATCCGGGCCATCGCCCCCAAAGCTAAGAATAGATGTAAAATTGCCTTGTAAAATGTTGTAGTTTCGTAGTCAATCTAGGTCGTTCATTAGGTGGAGACCTGACGGTAGAAGTTATGTTTAATTTAGGGTTTTTTTCCCTAGAAGGCAACCCCTCGCTATATATGAGGGAATTGTATTACGTCCATGCATATCTATATTCTTAGTGAGGAAGTGAGAGGAGATTGAGAGCGAAGAGGGAATTATAGCAGATTTTTTGTAGGTTGTCTCTTTTCAATTTGTTGGATAATATAAAAAGAAGGACGGGATGTTTCTCTGTGGATGTAGCCCAAACTGGGTGAACCATGTATATCATTGTCTCTCTTGTTTTATGTGTTTTCTGTGTTTATATTTATGTAATATATAATTTTCTAACATAAATATTTCTTGGTTAATGAAAATATATCATTAAGATTCTATACAAGCTTAGTATGATGGATTGTAAGTCAATGTCGACTCCCATGGTGACAAATCTAAGGAAGGTATGAGACACAGAGTCTAATTTGGTATATCCATCAATGTACTAGAGGTTGATTAGCTCATTGATATATTTGGTTAATACTAGGTTGGACATTTTCTTTGCAGTGAACACGTTGAGTCAGTTCCGAGTGGAACCAAGACACGATCATTTGATATCAGCAAATCATATATTGATATAATTGTGTGTTACAATGAACTTTGGTTTGAGATATTTCTCAAACGATGACATACAACTGTAGGGATATACTGATGTAGATTAGGAAGGGAGTGTTGAATACAAGAAGAGTACCTATGAAGGTTGCTTTAGGTTGGGATCCGGTATGATTTTATGGATGAGCAGGAAGTTGAGATTCATCATGCTTAGTATTGCAAAGTCAAACTATATTGTAGCTAGTTTGGCGAGTTGTGAAGAAATGTGGCTTCACACGTTACTTGTGGGACTATTTGATCATGTGCATGAGCCGAGTGTGATTTATTAGGATAATCAAAGTTGTGTGAAGCTCACAAAGAATCCAGTGTTCCATGATAGGTCAAATCACATCAAGATCAAGTACCACTTCATTTGGTTCATGGTGTAGAAGGGAGTAGTGAAGCTCCAGTATGTCTCCACTAATGAGCAGATTGCAAATATTTTAATGAAGCCTCTATCCCACACGAAGTTTGTATACTTCATAGACAAGCTTGGACTTGTGAAGAATACCTCTCTCATCGAGAGGGAGTTTTGATGAGATAGCATCGTGGAATGACATTCTCCCTGTGTCATATGTGACCATAATTAGAGAGAATGGTCAGAAAAAGGATAATCATTCTTCTTGTGTTATGACCAAAATTAGGAAGAATGGTCCTAAAGGCCCAAAATTACTTTAATAGTGGCCTTTCTAGCATCAAGATCATTAAAATCGGACCTATAATTGCTTAGTTAGAGTGTATCCTTCTGGGATTCACCGTGTGCCAAACACCAACCAGAATGATGGTGAATCAAGACTAGTCTACATAGTACATGTCAGATAGGCCAAAATTATGGTGACTAGTTGATGTTAATGATGTGGATGCACCCCCTGGATGTGGGTGTCCAACGTCGGGAAAGGGAGGAGCCACATGGCGAGCACGGGTTGCCACGTGAAGACGCAGGAACCTTAAATGCCTCAGGCCGCCAAAGCTCAGAAGCGGGAGAGGCTACAAGGCATCCTTAATGGAGCCGCTTGAGGCGTGGGAAACCCTGCGCACTACATTTACTAAGGGTCCCTTCAATGCAGAGGTCGACGAGTTTAAGTGTGCTGGTTTGTTGGATATGGAGGCAATTCGCTAGAAGGAAAACTCTGAGCCAACTGAGAACTCGCGCCGAGAGCTGGTGGTTGAGCGCTGGAAAGAGGCCCGCCTCATTTCCTCACTTCTCAGCCTGTGTCTTGGCTCTCTTGAGCTCGGCTCCATCCCAATTTGGGAGCAACAGGCTCTTTGTCATCGCATTGCTAGTAAACGGAGTGTTGGACTGGTGGATTTCATGGTGCGGGAGAGGATGCCTTGCAGGCGAAGCTCGGGACGTGGAGCATCCTCCCGCCCTCCTGCAGTGGACTCTCACCACCATTGTTGCTGTTGTTATTGCCATCGCAGAAGGGGAGCCACCCCAATTCAGCCAGGCCAAGCGGTGGAGGTGGGAAATTGTGATGCTGGGGAGCCTGTGCTACCTGTCTTCGGCTCAGTTATCTTCTCGCTGGGTAGCTCCAGGGGAAATCCGGGCATCAACGCGCACATTTCGGTGCTTTTCACTAATACCCCAGAGGGGAATGAAGAGGGGTCACCCCTGGTTCGTGGGGAGGATGGCTTAGAGCGCGGCAAAGAGAAGCTCATGTCAGAGGAGCCTTCAATTGCGGCAGAATGCTCAGGAAAGGGTAAGGGTAAGTGTCCAATGGGACAGACGTCTTCTGTGGAAGGCACTTCAGAAGCAGCGTGCCCTCTGCCACCCTCTCATTCCCGTGAACCAGAATCGCCTTCCCCACAGCAAAAGCCCATCGATGCACGGGTGGGAAGTCCATAGGATCAATGGGGGTGCACAATTGAGGAGGAGAAGCCTGAGGATTAGCTCCAGAAGGCGTCGCCGAGCCGGTGCCTCCCACACTCAAGTCGATTTCTCTCAGGTCGGGTTCTGGTCAATTGCAAGTTTATGTTTTTTTTCTTGTCTGTTTTCCTCAGTTTACTACATTCTGTTCGCGGCTATAGGTGTTCTAATAGAAGTGAAGCCGTCAGTTTTGTACCCGGGTCAAGGCATGGCCTGTCTTTTGTATGTTCCTGGTTTTGTCATCGGGTTTTATAGCAGCAATGCATTACAAGACTGTTCTGGAAACGCCCCTGCGTGGGCTGTCATGAAGCTCCTCTAGATTCTCTCAGTGTCGGTCTTTAGACAATGTCGCAGTCTTTTGATAATGTCGCCCTGCGAGGCATCTGTTTGTGTCGATCTTTGCTACCCATGGAGCCAAAGTTGGCTCTGGGCTGCCAGCTTCTTTGGTTGTAAAATTTCACTATACATTCTAATATAAAAGTAGTTAGTATTGCCGAGAAAAAAAAATGATGTGGATGCACCAACTAAAATTATGGTGAGGATCCACCATGTGTTAGAGGTACCAACCATAATTATGGAAACCTATTGATGTTATTTATCTACCATGTGTCATAGATGCTTGACCAAAAGGATGGCAGTTTGTTGATGCTATTATCCTACAACATTTCAAAATCATTTGGCCAAAATTATGGTAGTTGATTGATCCAATGATGTGTTATAACCTTTTCTCAAAGAAATTTGTTCACAAGAAGAACATATGTCTATTAATTATGAATACCTCTCTAGCTAAGAGGGAGTCTTGAATTTTGTAGCTATGGTCAGTCTTCATAATTATATTTTTTCTCTTGTACTGTAAAAATAATTTAAGACATGTTCCTCATGTCATTTTGATTATTTAGCCCTTGAAAGAATTGATATAAGACAAACCCTTCATGTCGAGATTAAAAGAGAAATTTTCCAAAATTTAAAATTTGAATTTTTAGCTCCAAGCTTGTCAAGTCAACCCTCCCTCAAGTAAAGTCATCTCAGTGAAAAGACACACCCATTATAGATAGGAAGACCACTATATAAAGAAATTCAACGTCCTCCACAAAGGCAATATTCGATCTCATCACAAGAATATAGTTTTTAAGAATTAAATTAAAGGTTAAGAAGAATAAGAAGGACAAATATCTCTCTCTAGATCACATCTCTCTCTGTCTCTAAATTTTTGCATGTGTGAATTTTCTGGGCAGTAGTTTCTGGATAGGTTGAAATTCAGGGCAACTTTCGGGCAGCTTTGTAGACAAGCCGAAATTTTGTGTAAGCCAAAATTTTGGGCAAATCTAAGGAGGCCAAAATATTAAAGAGTAGAAGTTTGACTTGGTTTGACTTGACTTGAGGACTGGAGACTAGGTTTTACCATTAGCTTGTTGGAATAATCTACTAAAAGCATTAGATGTATCTCTTGTTGAACTGAAGAACTTCTATAAGAAAAATGTTGTTGGGCTTTTCCCCTAAGTGGATTTTCCTAGGGTAAATCTTGTGTTCTCTTTGTGCATTGTGATCTCTATTGTCCTAATGGCTTATGGTTTAATTTCTAAAGTGCAATTGCTTAATGATAAGTTGGAATTGTTAAAAGAAGCACTATATCATTAGAAGTACTTATCCTAATTTTCATAAATTTGTGTTTGTGTATATATTGCACTTGAAAATCAACACAAAGTTGAATCCACGCATGCATATTACCACCTTCATAGAGGGTCATTAATGCCAATATGGGGAGCTCTAAGGAAGTGCAGGGCTTGAACCATTCAGATTATCCAAAGCTATGTTTCTTCCCAGAAAAAACACCCCGCACAAAAATTGAATAGCGAATTTGAACAACAATTGCAAATGGAAACTTCAAGACAACCAAGTAATTACCAGTCATAGGGTCAAATAGCCATAACAAGAAACCAACAACTCAAGGGAAGTTACCTAAGAGGTGCCCAACATTGCTCAAAAATTTTCCTCACTTCCTCGAACTACCAGAAAACTCAAAACCATAACTCCTTGGTGCCAAGAAAATTTAGTAGTTCATGCATTTAATCTTGGGTGGCTTGCTCTCGACATGATGGATCCTCTAGTGGTAGGGAGCCACCATAAACAAGGCATCATCGGTCATGATGAATTTATCACAACAAACATTATATCGTTCCTTCACCACTTCCTTGAACCATTTGATGGTCAATCTGATATAAGTACCATACCAAGTTATCATCTACAACAATATTGTGATCATAAAACTATAATATCAATCAACCATTAGTGAGCAGTGGTATTTACCACTTGCCCTTACTACCTCATCCCTAATAAATATTCAATTTCCACCCAACATAATAATAATAAAAAAATTACTTAAATATTATTTATTTATTTTTAATTTAAATTATTTTAATCAATCACATATATATAACTTCAAATATAAAACATTTATTTCAAAAACATATAAATATGCGCGCACACACACACACACACATATATTCAAAAGGTTATAAAACATTTATTATTCTATTGAAATGTTTTACCATTTCACATGTTTGATTTTTTCCATATCTGAGATGTTATATCTTCATCATCGAAGATTAATGATGCTTTGTCCTTTACTCAAAGGCAGAGGTCAAGGAAAATGTAGGACGCTGAGTAGATGTCAGATTTAAGGTTCGTTATAATATTTTGTTTTGTTTTAAATATTTTTCTTTTATGGTTGGTAAAAAAAAATTGTGTAAGTTTGGCAATATCTTTCTATTAGTCATATGTAAGGCAGGCTACAAAAAATATGTCCGGTGGCCTCAACCTGCCCAAAGGAAACCAAGTTTGTTGGCCACTAATCAACACCATAATTCGTCCAAAACATAAAAAGTTTAAGAATGTATATCCAAGTTTTATATGCTGCCATATCTATCACCCATTTATACGTACTATTGAAAATGTAAATACTATTTGACCAAATCATAAAAACAACAAAATATATCAGAAACTTTCAAAAATTTCATGACTTCTCGGCAGTCAATCATTAGACGATTCTACCAGGTTTGGGTCCTTTGCACTCAACCTTGGAATTTCATTTTGTTGCAGAATTTGTAGCTATTTTTCCATGCAGGCAACACATACATTCTGATGGTACTTATGCACCAGTACTACTTATATTTCCCGTTGAATATCCTTAAGGCTCGGTTCATATTGTTGGGTTTGTTGGGGACCATCCATGTTCTAGGTTTCTGGCACAACTCTTTCCAGTAAGCTCTTCATTACCCAATAAAGTTAGACTAACTGTTTGAACAGAGTCAGCATTCTGTGGGTATTTCCAAGGTCCATTACCAAAGGTTCCTAGTCCTCTACTGGAATTGGTTTTGCAACTGCCTTGGCTTTCAATTCCACCTCCCATGCCGAGATGACATACTTCACTTGTGTCGGGGATGTTGGACACCTAATCCTAATGGGTTAGTGTGGAAGCCGAACAGACTAAGTAGTCCAAGGGACCTTGGGATGTGAATCCCAATGGTCACCAATGTACTATAAATGTATCTCAAATTGTTAATAAAATTGTATTGCATGTTTTATCTTTCACATCTTTCTCGTTTTCCATGTCTATTTAACATGGTATCAGAGCCATGATGTGTGGCCTGTTTTCTCTGAGCAACTGATCTGAGCTGCCTTGAATAGTGCTGGCCCAGTCTTCATTACCTGAAAAAAATGCCTGCCTGCCTGCCTGAAGCTGCATACCTAATTTCTGAAAGAAACGTCTGCCTGAAAGAAACGTTGCCGCTGCATACCTAACACCTGTGAGAGTGCCTGAAGGTAACGCTCTTGTATCAGCAGATATGCATTTGCTGTCTGGTGTTAAACGCTCAGGTGTCATTTGCTGTCTGGTGTTAAATGCTTAGGTGTCATTTGAAAACGGTCAAAATATCCACGCGCCCCAACGCAGGGGTATCACTGTTTTAACTATTCTCGGGTCACTGTTTTTATTTTCTCAAATACCGCCTTCTGTTTGCATTCGGGTGTCATTGATACTGATGTTTGTTTGGCTGATGGTGGCCGCTGTTGTTTTTGGGGGAATTGAATTTGGTCCGAAATTATGCTAAATTGGGCCGGTTTTGACTCAGTCCTTTAATAGATTCCCATTCCATGAATGGGTTGTGTTCAGATTCCAACTTAAGACATTAATTGTGAGATGGGTGGAGTTGATGTTGATGGTATGAGTAACCCATTTATTAGTAGCAAATTGGCTGAGTTTTGAGTTGTATTTTGAATGCTCTGAGAGCCCATTTCGTCGTTTTCCCGTGATTGTTTGGAAGGTCATTGAAGGTTTTTGGGTGTGTTATCTTGAAAATTTTTTATGAATGTCCTGCGAGTCTACCAGTTCATTTCGGCTAAGCGGTCGACATAATCTCGAAATATGCTGTAAATTTTCTACTTTCGTTATGTTCCAGAAGTAAATAATGGGGTTTAGATTGCCTTGCTTTAATTTCAAACTCCTATATTTCAAATCTCACCCGTCAGGAGATGCTTCACGTTTTGGAGTATGATCCACCACACATGAGAAAATGCTGCTGATGTGGTTGGCGGTATCAGTTGTTGTCGGTGGTGTAGAAATGAGATTCAAAATTGTGTAACAAAACGTAGGACATGAGTAGCATGCATACATGCGTGCCATTGTAAAAAGATCGAGGCCGGCCTCCATCTACCAAGGCAAAAATAATAAATTAAGGCTCACCAAACGAGTCATCTACTTACAGCAAGTGTGGATATGGTGAGGATCAGCACGAAGAAGATATTGTACCAAGGGAGAAGTCGCTTGTTTGCCATCTCCTCGATCGATCTACGCAGAGAGAGCCAACATTTTTTAGCTTCCTCCTGCTCATGTGACTCCTATTTTCCTGCCATTATTCTCTACTACATCCTCTCTATACCTCAAGTGCATTAAACACTGCATTATCCTAATGCTACTCTTCAGATTCCTACTCTGAATTAAATAATGCGACTGTTAAGAGACCCTATCTTCTCCTTGTGACAAATTTCATGCTCATTCGACTCAATTTTCGTGGATTAAGATTTTGATGTTGCACGCCTGGTTCAATGTGGTTATTTCACGCATGATTCTCATTCCAATGTTGCAATGTAAGTGTTGTTCAGTGCATTCTTATGCGTTGATATTCAGCTATTGATAAGCCAAGTGAATCCTCAGGAGTTCGAGCTTGGTTTTATTGTCTCACACGTCTTGGCATTGCAGCATATAATATCATAGTTGATGTTGTAGTATATAATATCAAAGTTGGCGTCGTCGGTCATGCTTCCCAGGCCTGACATTGCACATGAAAGACAAATATATGTTGACTTTGCATGGTATCTGCAATATTGAATCACCAGGCGCAGGATCTTGCCAGAGATTGTAGGCAAAGGAACGATATTTTTGCTACCGAAGTCCTCCATCATCATCTTTATGGAGCCTGAAGCCGATGCCACCTCTGTCTCCACCTCAAATATTTCGCCATAGACTATCAGTATTAGTCTTGTTGCTGCTGCTGCTTTCCGTGACCGTGGGCATCTCTGGTTCACTCATGGCTACGTGAGAGAGATACACTGAACTGAAAGAGATTGGAAGGTTTGGATCGCAGAATGTTTAAATGAGTGACTTGAATGAAACCTTTTGGTAGCTAACCATGATTTGGAATATCTCTCCTCGTTATATTCTTTTATGAATTCACGGGAACAGTATGGATATAACCACGAGTCTGAATGCATGTTTGGGAGTTGGAAGACTTGCATAATGCAATGTCGATTTTCTACATTGTGATGGTTACTAGAACAGTTTGACTCTAGGGTCTCGGTGGTTCATTATACAGTATTGAAGTTGGAAGTTTATTACAAAACTCTCGTTGGAATTTGATTTTTGGGCATTCAAACATTGTTGCCCTCATCAAAACAGCCTGATTGTGGACCATTCATCTGTAGTACTTATAGACTTGCTGCAAGGACTTCTCAAGTTTGAGCGGACAGACTTTCAGATTTGATATTTTGAAAAGCTTCTCTGAGTAGTATAATATTGATTCTCTTCTTCTAAGTTACCACAAGTTCAGTGAGATTGTTACTCTTATTAGTAATCTTGGAACCCCAGGCATTAATGATCTTGGTACACAACTTGTTTATATTCTTTAAGTTGCAGTTATTTGGCATTGTCTGATACATATAAGTTTACTTGTACTTTTACATTCTAAGAAAGTGCATTTGTAGTTGAAGCATTGTTTTGAAATGGATCGAATGGATGATGTATTAGAGTTACTGAATACCCTAATACATTCTAGTATTGATGGGATGGTAAAAGTTAGCAAGGATTCTCTTTCTAATATTCAAACCTGTTTGCAAAATGCACGAGAGAAGATAGAATTTTTGCAACTTGAATCACAGCTACAGCAAGAAGAGCTACATCAAAATAGAGATCATTTTGAACCTGTTCAGAACATTGAGACAACCACCCATCAGCAGCAAGTAGATAATGTTACAATTCATTCAAATAAAGTAGCAGTTGTACATGCAGATGCAGAAACTCAGTCTGCACTTCCCAAGCCCATCATCAGACCTTGGGAACAGCTTGTCCACAAAAAGCACAGAACCAGTCTTGGATATGACAAGGACTTGTCCTTTCATATTCCAGACTACGCCAAGCCCATTCAGTTTCAGAGTGCTGGATTCATCCATGACAATTCACCTGCTCCTCATGACAGTTCAACTTCAGCTGTTCCAGACTCTGCTCCTCTTCCACAGCAACAACAACAACAAAAGATCGTGAAATGCCAACACTGTGATCGATTTGGCCATCTGAAAGATCACTTTTTTGATCTTCATCCATGTAAGCACTGCCATAAAACTAGTCATTCTTCAAACAGATGCTTCAAAAACAAACGTCCTGCAAGAACAAAGATTCATCTAGGATGGATTGCTTCTTGGCAATGGGCATCAACAGCCAAGAAGATATTCCAAACACATGTCAGAACTTGTTCCAGAATATTGAACAGTCCTGCAGTTGAGTTTTATCCATCTTCTCACCTTGTATCTGAAGGGGGGAAATATGTCAGCTACAGCTTCAAAGCCACATCAAGCGAGCCTGAGCCACAACCTGCCACACCAGTTTCAGAGTTGTAGCCAGAGACACAGCTGTCCGTGAACATGCCTTCAGTAGGCAATCTGGAACACTTCCTCTAGCAGAAGACTTCAGCTTCTTGCCAGTTTTGGAAGAGTTTCGAGAACAAAATTGAGAACACTTCCTCTAGCAGAAGACTTCAGCTTCTTGCCAACTTTGGAAGAGTTCCAGGAATTACATTAAGCATTCCAGAGTTGTTGGTCATCCTTAAACCATCACAAGTTGAGACTTCCCTTTTACAGGTTGAATTTTTACCTTTTATGCGGGGTGAGGCCTCCCTTTTATGGTTGAAGGTTTCCCTCTTTAAAACAATAGGATCACTTCCTCTAGTAGAAGAATTTAGCTTCTTGCTAGTTTTGGAAGAGTTCCGGGAACTGCACTAAGCGTTCCAGTGTTGGTGGCCATCCTTAAACCACCGCCCTTTATACCAACATTTCATAGAGCACATTCAACCTAGTGCTTCCATGCATTTTTGCACATTTTTGTATTACAGTTCTTTTCTTGGACTCATACATAACCCTTCGGATAAAGGGGGGGAATGTTGGACACCTAATCCTAATGGGTTAGTGTGGAAGCCGAATAGACTAAGTAGTCCAAGCGACGTTGGGATGTGAATCCCAATGGTCACCAATGTACTATAAATGTATATCAAATTGTTAATAAAATTGTATTGCATGTTTTATCTTTCACATCTTTCTCGCTGTCCATGTTTGTTTAATAGCGGATCCAACACTATAAGCATGCATGAGATTTTTCATGTTTTCCTCCCCTTTCTTCCTTCCTTTTTTACACTGGGGCTTGCTGGACGAAGCCAATGTCATTTTCCCTTTCCTGTTGTTTTGGTTGTTGCTGTGATGGCGCCCTCTCTTCCCCGTGCCAACCTCTACCTTCACAATTTTGTCGTATACTGGGTTTCCCAACGACTGAAGTGCCTCTTGAGCCCTCACCGAAGCGAGAACCAGCAGTTCCAGAGCCAGAGGAGTATGAAGTTTAGGCAGACCTCAAATGGTAGTGCACACAGAGGGTTCAATAAACTCTTTACCATCAAAATGTGATATGCATGTTTTTCCTTTCGTCCCTTTCCTATGGGAGACCATTTTGGTTCCCCATTTACTATTCTGGGGAATGAGAACACACATAACCACAATGTCCTCGGCCTTTTCCTTTGGGATGACAGAAGACCCAACCATCTCCATTTCTTTCAAATGACACGGGTGCCTTACTCCTCCCAAACTCTCTAATTGACTCTAGGCCCGACCAAGCCTCTAACTCCATGAATTAAATGAGGCCTTCACAGAGCTTACATACTAGATGCTCAGTGATGACCCCAAGTCCCCAGTCATGCCCCTCCGATCAAGGATACTTCCAGAAGATGTCCATCTCCCTAACTAGCCCCAGGCCCATCCAAGCCTCAGGCGCCTAGAACTACAAGACTCCTTGACAAAATTTAAAGACAAATTCCTAAATGGAGGCCCCGACTCCCCATACATGCCCATCTGGGCCAGCAAATTTCCATAAAAGACTGAAATCAACATTCCAGATGCTAACAGAGATAGACTTAACCAAATCCCAATTAACCCATGCACTATCATCACCAGACCCTACCATTTTGGCTTCGAGCCTTGCTACAATATCACAATTTCATGAACTAGGAAGGCTTGAGAAACATACTAGTTACCCAACCATGTCATCGCACATTTTCTTTAACCCTGGGTGCTCTACTGATGGTGCAAGTCTCTAGTCCCTCAAGCTATCTTCACCACCTTACCACATCTCCTTAGGTGAAACCACAACATCTTCATGCAGAATGCCAAGCTTACCACCATACTTATCACTTGTAAATCCCAATTTACCGTGCCTGAGGTCCACTTTTCCACTTGGTTATGGGTTGTCAGACCCTTAATTGCCTGGAGCATGTGGTTGCATTGGGTGGGCCACTCACTTTCCCTGCTCCACACTTGTTTAAACCTTATAGCGATCCATGCGAGGGTCTCGTGTCCCATCACACCCTGATTTGCAGCCCAAATTTTCACTCATATCTCTTTTAAGAATCTCCCACAGGGCCGCCATCCCTTCACCTTGAGTTGACCTATCCCCGGAGACGTACAGATCCTTTCCAGGGTCACTGCACCCCCAATTAGCCAAGAAATCTGCAACAACATTACCTGAATGACATACATGAACTGGAATAAGATATGCTACGTCTGAGATAAGGTCTCCTATTTCCTGGACTAATCTCGTTGTTCTCCAACTCTTACTTATTTTTTCCCAGTGTATGCCTTCATGTAGCTTTTTTGTTGTGTCTATCACCAAGGTGGAATCTCCTTCAATGACCAATTTATGTATTCGTTCTCTCCTTACGATTAACAATCCATGTTTAAATGCATTGAATTCTACCTCGTTGTTACTCACGATGCCACATTTCGTTGCAAACGTTCGGACTACCTGACCCTGGTGGTCTCTAAAGATGCCTCAAAATCCCACCTCGCCAAGGTTACCTTTGGAGGCACCATCGAAGTTCATTTTTATGAACTCCTCTAGAGGACATATATATCTCGAGGGTGATTGGATGGGGGGATTTTTAATTTTCCATGAAAAAGGCGTTAACATCTGTGAGGACAAGTTAATCATTTCCTGGATCGGCCTTCTTGAGGAGGGACGTTTCAATCATTCGGGTACCATTTCTCTACCAATATGGTTTCTCAGATGTTTTTGTCAATTACCTTCCAGACATCCCTCTTAGTCTGTTTTTTATCTTTGAACACCCTCTGATTCCTTTCTTTCCATACCACCCAAAGGAAAAATCCAATAAATATGGCCCAGGCTCTATTGAGAATAGGGCTTTTGTATGCTCTTTTCCTCCATTTTTCAATTTAAGCCTTAATGCTTGAGCAGTCTCGATCTGAATGGCTGAAGAGGTTTCATGATTCTACCAAAGTTGATTGTTGAAGGGACATGAATTTAAGAGGTGCTCCATAGTTTTCGCCTGTGGCCCACACATGCTACATGCTAAAGGGCCTTGAACACCTCGGTTTTTTAGTTGCTCCCAAGTGAGAGCTCGTCCATGACTAACCAACCAAAAGAAGAATTCTACCTTTCACCATAATTTCCCCAACCATATTCTACCCCAAATGGGTGGAGAATGATGGTGTTGGTGTTCTGCTTTCAGTTTATATCCTTCATGTATTGTAAACATTCCCTTATTTTTATATCCCCATTGAAGGATATCCATTCCTTTCGAGATTGTTATTCTTCTGGAGTTGACCTCATTGTTATATGCTACCCATTGGGGAAAATCTTGAGCATTGGCCCAATGTTCTTTCCTTCTCCACTCACGCCAAGTAGATCTGGCATCTAAATGAATCCCAAAACTTATTCACTGTCAGCTTTGCAGATCGGTTTGTTAATAGAAATATCTCGGCAATGTCTTGTCGAATGAATAAATTTTCTCTTTGTTGCCATGTGTCCTACCAAAACAGGGCTTTTTCTCCCCCCCAATATCCCAGAAACTGTGGTTTCTTATCAGATCTCAGTTTCATATTTCTAGATTCCAGATTGTAGATCCTCTTCATGTCCCTTGTATTCTCAGTCTCCATTCTATGGACGATGGAATTTTGTATTTCCTTTCCCAAATTAGCTTCCACAGATCATTTCCTCCCTGAATCCATCTCCACCATAGCTTTTCTCCCATGACCTGATTTAGAGTATGGGGATCTCTGAGACCCAGACCCCCTACCAGTCTGGGATTGGTTAAACAATTCCAAGATAGGAGGGCCCATTTCTTGGCTTTTTATGCCCCTTGCCAAAAGAATTTCTTGAAATATTTATCATTTCAGTACAAGTTGTTTTGGGTGTAGCAAGGCCTGAGAGTTGATAGATGGGGATCGATTGCAACACTTCTTTCAGGAGAATTACACTACTCACCATGTTGAGGGCCAAAAGGACCAATTTTGAAGGTGGCTTTGTAGACGGTCAAGAAGGGCCTTCCAGCTTGAAACTCTAATGGAGTTGAAGCTGAGAAGAATACCCAAGTACTTTGAGTGTAGGGAGCCAATAGAAAAACCCAATATTCTAGCCAGAAAGGATTGAGACTAAACAGTGGTGTTAAAGAAAAAAAATATCTGACTTTTCTTTGTTAATCTGGGTTTTGGAGGCTTGCATGAAGTCTTGAAGGATGAGCAAGAGGGCTCTTGCCTCCTTGAGGGTGGGTTGGTAGAACATCATTATGTCATCAACAAACTATTGATGTGTTAAAGGGATATCATTCCCCCACATGCGCAACCCTTTGAATTGGCCTTCTTGTACCTTCTCTTTTATGTATCTCCCTAGACCTTCTGCTGCTAGGATAAACAAGAAAGGGGAGATCAGGTCTCCTTGTTTAAGCCCTCGAGATGCATTGAAGGTTTGGGTAGGGAAACCATTAAGGAGGATAGAGAACACTGAGAAGGATATAAGGGAGGATATCCATTGAATCCATCTAGGGTCAAAGCCAAAGGATTGTAGGATCCGCAGAAGGTAAGTCCAACTCAAACGGTCATAGGATTTAGATAGGTCCAACTTAATCATCATGCCTTTTGATCGGAGGCTTTTGAGGGAATGGATGGCTTCTTGATCCATGATTATACCGTCTAGGATTTGGCATCCCTTCACAAAGCTGGTTTTCTCTAGGGATACTAAGGTCGGGAGAATTGGTTTAAGCTGACTTACCATGATATTAGAGAGGATTTTATGATAACATTACATAAGGATATAGGCTTGAAGCCCTGAGGCTCTTCAGAATGCTCAAATTTAGGGATCAAAGCT
Source organism: Pinus taeda (assembly GCA_000404065.3). NCBI lineage: Eukaryota > Viridiplantae > Streptophyta > Pinopsida > Pinales > Pinaceae > Pinus > Pinus taeda. The sequence goes on from APFE030181395.1 coordinate 290,667, forward strand.
ATAAAAGTAGAGTTGAGGGCAGGATGTACCTTCCTTGACCTTCTGGATTCTTTTACCACCTCCAGGATGTCTTTACCCAAAATTGGCCAACCTACCTGAAAGAATTATGTTGTGAGTACGTTTGACCTCGACGATTTTTTATTGGAAAAACCTTTAACCACCTCCTCCACCTCTTCCAGCGTAACAACTTGCATGAGTGTTAGTTTCTGATCTTTGCTGACCAACTGAGGTATATGCCTAGTTATCCTGCCTATCAATAGCTTCTAATCTGTCAGGGATTAACTCTGACAATAGGTTTTGGAAATGGTTGACTAACAGGTTTTCCATATCTTTGTGTTGTACCAATATGTTCCCGCCTGGGTCTAGAGCGAGAATATTCGATTATGTTGTCTATGTTGTATCATGGCTTTATGAAAGAAGCAGGTGTTCCTTTCTCCTTCCCGGAACCATTGTACCTGTGATTTTTTCTTCCACAAGATCTCATCCTACTTCCTCCTTTCCTCAAGCTTGGTTAGGAGCATACCCTCTTCTATAACTAAGGATCATAAGCGTCCATTCATTATCATTTGCTGATATATTTGTTGCATGCAGGTCCGGAGTCATTCTTGGTCTTGCCGGATATGGCCAAGTTCCTGTTTATTTCATTTCTTAATCTTCATCTTTCCCTCTTTCAAGTGAAGCTGGAATGTGTGCATGACATTTCTTCCCTATTCCGAACTCGAGTTCCACCAGTCCTTTACTTTATCAAGGAAGGAGGGGTCACGCAGCCAAAAGGATTAAAACCTAAAAGGGCGGTTACGATGCCCCTACTTCAAGTCTACTTCTAGTCAAATGGACCAGTGGTCAGAGCCCATACACGGTAGAATCGAGGCTTCATAGTAAATTTCTATGCTAATCATATCTCCAGATGCCAAGAACCGATCGAGTCAAGAGGCCACTTAGTGAGTACCTCCCCTCCTATTATTCCAAGTGTGTATTTCGTTAATGGTTGGAATGTCTACAAAATGTAGTTCTACTTGCATATTCCTGAATAGTTCCATTTTCAGTTCCTCTCTTCTTATTCCCCCTTTTTTGTCTGCTAGTGAGGTTATTAGGTTGAAGTCTCCCCCTATCAGCCAGATTTTTTTAGTATGCAGTTGACTTAGCTTCCGTATGCTCTGGAGGAAAGCTTCATTCTCTCCTGGAGTGTGAGGGCCACAGACTGCTGAGATTACGACCCATTCCCTGGTTCCGATGTGCCGAAATCACCCTAACAATATGCGGGACATTCCCATCCAAGATTCCATCGCTACCTCCACATGGTTCTAGATTATGGCAATACCTCCCGCACTCCCTTTTGCATCTATTGCTACTGCTTCATACTTAGGTTGGAATCGTCTAAGTATTTCCTCTATTTTTGCTCCTGATACCTTTGTTTCTTGGAGGAGAATTATCTGAGGCTTCTCCTTTTTCAAGCGATCTTGTAATTATCTTTTCTTACCTCGTCTATTGAGGCCTCTCACATTCTAGGAGATTACTATCACTGAGAAACTTTGCTTAGTTGGTGGAATACAACTGATAGCAGTATTACCCTTCCAGATTTAACTAGTATCTCGCCCACCATTTGGATTGAATCCTGAAGGTTTTTCCTTTCCATTTTCTTCCCTCCTTTACTTTGGCTTTGATGCTCCTGCAAACTTTGCAATTGCATCCCAGGTTGCTCCACCGAATCTACCTGTCTTTGGCCTTGATTAGCCATGTATTGATGGAATGTTTCTCAATACAATTTATTTTGATCTTCTGGAATAAATCTCTCATCTAGATGTTGCCACTCATTCAGAAGCCTTTTTAGAACTTCTTCCTCCATGCTCAGCTCCTCCTTGGATGCATCAACCTTCATTATGGTGAGATAGATTGATTGTTTTGGTTCCTCTTTATCTATGAGTTCCATTTTGGCTTTCCTCTTTGGCGTGATTGTTGATTTGGTTGGCTCTCGGCCCTGATCCTAGTCCTTTGGTAGTTTTGCCTCTTTTGGGGTTTCCCTTTCCTCTTGCAACACTTCAAACTTGTTCTAGCTTACCCTTTTATTTTGATGGTTGGATCCTTGATTCTATTGCCCATTTGCATTCTTCTTTTTGAATGGAACCTCCTTAAACCCCTCATTCTTATCTTGTGATGCAGTTTGCTCCAGCGACAACTTCAACTCTTCCATACTAGATTGGTTCACTAGGCATGATTTGTCCATATGACCATACTCATGACAGCGGCGGTAGCGAAACGGTATGTGCTCATAGTCCAGGGGTTGTTTCCAAACCTCTTCCTGATATTCGAAGTCCACTAACTCTGGGAGGGGTTCCAAGATATTCATATAAACACAAATGTGAGCATAGGAGGTATATCTTCCCCTATGAGTAGACTCTACTATTTTCACAAATATTTTGATTGAGTTACCCATACCTTCCAGAATTTCCAGATCCCAGAAATCGACTAGTAGGGCAAAGAGGTGAACCCAGACAGGAGCGCCAGGAATTTCTCTTTGTCCAGGTTGTAGCATTTCTCCCAGTATCTCATGAAGAGACCTTCATCATGGTAGAAATAAGGGTCATTTTCGAAAACCCTTTCCTTATCTTGTAGATTTGAGAAAATTACTGTAAAAAAACCTCTGGCTCCCAGCTTGAGTTTTATATGGCCTTTTGGCTGCCATTTCTGCTGGATGCATTTGATCAGGTCCTTTTCTATTGGCCAAATGCCAATAAACTTATATCATTGCATGGTCTTTCATATAGTTGTGATACTTCTCTAGTTTATTCGTTGGTATCACAAATCGTGGCTTCTTAGTTGCTCGGGGGAGGCCTTGCCCTCAGATTCGTGACTGCCACTAGGCTCTGAGAACAGGGACAACGCTCTTAGGAGAATTGGGTTGATGGCATGGTTTACTGCTTGACTCTCCAGTGGATACACTTTTATAGGAGGGGATCACTCCCCCCCCCCCCCTGTCCGGGGCTCTCAACGCCCCTATCAGATTCAGGCTCTGTCGTATAAATGGCAGGGTGATGAAGATGGTGTTTGTGTTCTTGCAGGTTCATGGAAAACTAGTAGAGCCAATTGTTAAAAATCTATGTTGTATTTTAAAATGTCTTATGGTTGGTAAAAATTTTGAAACAAAATTAATCTTCAATTTAATTATATTAAATTTGGTGATCTTATTTGTTCCACCTATTTGTCTCAACTTAGTCTTGGGTGCCTTCCCATTCTATTCAATTTTTCCGTTGTTTGATTACTTCCTCCAGTCATTCCAAATCTCATTCTACTTATACGCTTCATGTGGAGGGGTAGGTCGTTCCAAATGACACATCGATTCGGTTAAGTCAACCTCGCACAACCTTGTTTCCCACAGACCATTCTACTTTGTCTCGCTCAAGTTTACTAGCTCCATGTGTGTCGGTCGACTATTCCACGCAGGCGCTTGTCTTACATGCCTTCACCTAGTCACTCGTCTCGCATGCCCTCACCCATTTGCCCATATTGCGCACCCTCACCCAGCTGTCCATCTTGCCTATCTTCATACATTCCCTTGTCTTGTTTGTCACACCTCACCTGTCTCGTGCACCCTGCCTGCAACCATGTCTTAGTCCATTAGATGCATGATTCCACTTTGTCGCAAAATGCGATAAAGCCTTGGTGAAACCCTAAAATGTTGCTTCTAACATCACAAATGTTGCCATGTTGTTCTACCTCCAAAACTTAGCTCACCTCATCCTAGATGACTCAGGCACGCATCCCTAAGGGCCTTACATCCTCCTCCACTCTGAAGATGTCATCCTCAACAACAAATCCCTTTGGTAATATACCCATCACCAAAGAATACAATAAGACTTTCCTCTGCATCCTTAACAACCTCCTCACTGCATTATCTCATCAACAAGGAATAATGCATCCATTCTCCTCCATCAACATCCATCAAGTCATAAGTGACACTCCCCCCAACTCTCACACTAGAAAGTGGGCATGTTGTGGTTGATCTACCAAACTCTAACATATATCCATGGTTGTAGAAGTACAATCTCCCATACATGTCTCTAAACATTGAGCTCCCTCATCTCTTAGACTAATTGGGTAGCTAATCTAATCATCACGTGTAATCATTGAAAATGTACATCCTCATGCAAGAGAACCCTTCCCCCAAGTATCTATCATAGTTTTGATCTAGTAACCTCTCCATCAAGATAACATCACCAATAATAGTAGATAATGACGTCTTCCTACCAGACATGTCCACATACAATTCCCCTGCGATCAAGCATCATACCTCCATACATACATGAGACCTCTCCTACGAAGGTCCCTCCTCTTTGGGGGTGTAGTTCCTCTCATCTCACAAGGCACCACACTCACCCAATTCCAAGGATCTACTAAAATAAGAGGGCTTGGATGTCACATCCTTGACTCCAAGCTACCAAAGTATCTAACTGATGTCGTGTCTTCAATTATCTCTACACTCCATCAATCTTTGATCTTGAGCATCCCTAGTTCTCAAGTCATTGTTCCATTAACTGAAATTCATATATCCCCATCGCATATCTACAATAGTTTACAATATCCTTAGGGTATCCATTGTCCTGCTCTAGACCAACATCCAAATCAAAAGAAGTGCTCGGGCCTCTGATACCATCACACTATTGGTGTAGGTACTTCAATGAAGCCTTCTGATACTGCCCTGTATTAGGAGAAGATTCACCTCCTCCTTCCCAACCTCCATCATGTCTTTTATTGTTGCATGAAACCTGTGTAATCAAGTCCACAAGCTTCCTTTCTTCCTATCCTTGAGATAGGTTGTCGCCCACCTCAATCCCTTGCATATGAAGGCCTTTATGATATAACATTATCGATGAGATCCTTGGGCGATACTCAAAGTGACTCTTCCTCCTCAATGGTATTACCTCTACTGTCTAGTCTGCTAAAATCAAGATTTGTTCTTGGTCCATCATAGGTATGGCTTGCAGTGCCTTCATAAAGTCCAATCCCAATGTCATCACATGATCATCCAACAATACAACCCTAAAATCCAATCTCCCACCATGGACCCACCTTTATTGGTGTGTCTCTAGAATCCCAAACACTTCTCTCATCTTGGAGTTGATGGATTTAAAGGTTCTCAACTCTTCTTCCACTTTCTTCTTCCTTCGCAAAGACTTGTAGATCTTCTCATTAATGAAGTTATGCATACCCTTGAATCCAACAAGGCTGAAAACTTCTTCCCTACTACAGTCACCTATACAAAACTCAATTTCAGAACCTTTTTAATCAGAGGGGACCCCCTCCTCTCATATTGTTTCATAACTACAATGCTCTCGAGGGATTCCATTTCCTCACTTGTCAATCTTCCATGTCCATTAGGTACAACACATTTAGGTTATACAACAATTGACCTCTTAAGTTGTCCCATCTCTACACCTTCATTTAATCCTTCCATAGAGAACCCATTCCTTCATTAGGCACTTGTGAAGAACTTGAACTCGAACTTGTCTTGGTAGTGTTCTCCTTTGACTGTCTCTTCATAATGATAATTTGACACTCAGGCTCATGATGATAATCTTCATCCCATATAAGAGAAACCATCATACATTTATCTCCATTTTAAGTCCCTAAGTGCTCTTTATCCTACTCTTCCACATGATTCAACTTGGCCTTCTCCCTCGGACCATCTTCGTTATCTTCTTAGTCAAGAACATCCTTCTTAACATTATCTTATAAAGCATTAACATACTTCTACAAATTCCCCATATTTCCCTCCATATAACCCCACCTTTATGTGAGCATCAATAATTCATCTCACCTTTGCTACAATCTCGCTCACCAAGAGTCATATTGTTGGCATCCCGCCATCTCTATTCAAGAGTGGCAATCTCCTCCTTCTTTGAGAGGTGGTCATCCTCTGTTAAGATCAACTTCTGACACCAATTCTTATCTATGATCTGAAACCAACTTTTTTCAATTCAGCTTTGATACCATCTTCTGGAGGAAGGTGGTGAACTTCGCTTTAATATCATCTGTCACACCTGCATAGCGTCCCACAAATTAAGAAACATTGAGGTCTCTGGGTGTGTGGCACCAACGTGGTTTGTTGTAATGGGTTGGCCAATTTACAACTACTTACACCTGGATTATGCCTCTAGCACTTGCGCTAGTGTCACGATATATTATATATGTAGAATTAACATGTAATCTTAACCCAAGTACAATGTTCAATTACTTCACTTCACTTATACAATCATCCACATTTATAAATATGACACAATAACATGTCACAGTATAAAGTCACAAAGCTACATAAACATCAATGTACAATGTGCACAAGTTTGTACAAGTACAAAGGTAACATCACTGGTTCCCATCTTCAATTGTAAACTTCAACAATCTTACCATGTTACAACATCATATTTCAGCTTTCACTTACTTTCATGTACAACAAACCACAACTCGTGCCACAACCCTATTGGCTTGCCCGCACTATCTACAGAGTCCAAAACATGTCAAACTTACCACTCTTGGTCTGCCACAACTATCTTGGCTAACCCGCACGATGTCTCTATCTTGGCCAACCCACACGATGTCTCTGTTGTGCACCTTTGTGCACCCTCAAGGCCCGCTCATGCCACAACTCGCCTTACTCGCACAAGTGTCTCGCCCTACATGATTCGTATGAGTTCATAGTGCACCCTCATGCGCCCTCAATGCATAGTCATGCCATAGTCTTGCCCTATCCGCACGACTGACTCACCTTGCATGACTCGTACGAAACCCAACACGTCCAAAACACCCTCGCTCAAACTCGTTTTAATAGTTAGCTCACATGATGGAACAAATGTTGCTTCCATAGTGCACCCTCATGCGCCCTCAATGCATAGTCATGCCATAGTCTTGCCCTATCCGCACGACTGACTCACCTTGCATGACTCGTACGAAACCCAACACGTCCAAAACACCCTCGCTCAAACTCGTTTTAATAGTTAGCTCACATGATGGAACAAATGTTGCTTCCAATGTCACAGATGTTATGATATCGTTCCACCTCCACAACTTAGCTCACCTCATCCTAGATGACTTAGATGTGCATACTTGAGGGCCTGACATCTACCCTTCTAACTTTATCAAAAAAGGCCAACATATCCCTTTATAAAAAGAGAACAAACCACTCAATTAAAATCTAGTGATTAACTTTTTGCTTAATCAAGTTAATAAAATAAAAATAAGATGCACTATGTTTTTTTTTAATCTAAAATTTACAGATTATAATACCGTTGTATGTAAATAATGTGTATTCACAGGCTATAATTACATGTTATTTATAAAATTGATACATTAAATTAATCGTGCATAATCTTAATCCTTTATCCCTCATCTTAACTTAAGACTGGTTCTCACAGATCAGATAAAAAAAAGACACTATGAATTTACTGAAGCTTAAAATAAAAGGCAGTAAAGATAAGGAGAATATAAACCCATGAAACTTAACAGATAATGAGAATTTGAAACTTTAAGCATGGTAGGAATTCAAATCTGAAATCACTGTAAACAGAGTAGGACTATGAAACACCCTTCAAATTGGATGGTTTTCACAACTGTAAAACTTGTTTTGATCATTTTAAAAAATATTAACAAGTAGAGAATTTTTTATTGTATTTGAGGGGCAAATACCCCTCACCAACAATTTGCCAGTAAAATTCCATACCTGACTGTACATAGCTCTGGACACTGTAAATAAATTTGTCAGTCGAATGGGATGTTTCAGGTGCAGTGCTGCAAGTTGGGCATGGTTTTAGAAGGAATAAAATTTCGACTTTCAGATGGGTAAATTCAGGATTGCGATATTTAACCTACCCTCTCACATTTATATGGAAAAAATTAAATAGAAGTGCAATCCATCAAGTCACAGTAACTGTCATATCAAAAAAAAATCAGAAAAGGATCCATCATGTCACAGCCACTCGTTTGGCATCAACGAAAGGGCCAAAAATTTCAACATATGTGTAGCCAATTGTCATGTCGAAAAAAAGTTCAGATGAGTATTTACTATTGATTGAATACATCAACAAAGGAGGCAAGGTCAGGGTAGAGCTGAATTTCAACTTATATATAGATAGCCTTTCATGAGCTGTGAATAGACTGCAAGTTTTTTAGCATCAGAACAGTCCTATGTCTAGATATGGCAACCTGATATTGCAGGCTTGTAACACAAACCTAACAAACGAAAGTTCCTGTTTCCTGGAAAAAGAGGATCACTGGGAAGACATTTCCATGTGTTGTTATATAAATTGAAAGCAATTACACACGGGCTTAAATGCGTATCAATGCACAGCCAATCCCCTATTGCAGAACATACTAATGGAGAATAAAATTTGAGAGGAGCCACGAACTCTGAATAGATACTTGGAGGCATCTGTTGAAGCTCGGTCCAAGCTTTAATATCACCCCCCACAGATTGCAATTCCCAAATCTGTATTTTTTCAATATCTTTATTAAGGTTGTTAACCACTCTCCCAACCATGATTAGTCGGCCATTGCTCTCGGCAAGGACCGGAGTAGAAACAGAGCATGGCATGGCTGCATCAAGTTCAGACCAAATGCCATTGTCGGCATCAAATCTAACAACTCCATATGGCAACTCTGTGATACAGTAGAACAAGCCTTTACACCACACTCCTGGATCTGACCCAAATTTCGCATGGGGTAATGGGTTTCCAGCCATTCTCCAGTGACCAGTACTGGAATCATAAATCTCAGTATAAAGGGTATATACTCTGGAGTTTATTGGAGCAGAAATAATGCTATTCTCTTCGCCTGCTACTACAATTTTATAGGAGTGGGCATCCTTGTTTAGACACATGCTTGCTTTGTGTATCAGCTGAATTCTGGAAGTGGGAGGTAATTGCTTCACCGTCTTCTTAATTGGATTGCAGATTGATAATATCTTGCACTCTGTAACGAGATTCCCCAAACATAAAACGCTGCCTGCTGCAGTAATAATAGACATCCGAGGGATTGAAGGGCTGGGAATCTTGTACCAGCGGGCCATTTCAAAGTCAAAGGCGCATGAGAATTTACCGGTTGTGCAGAGGAAGAACCATGCAGGTCTCTTCACTTCTTGATCTTGATTTTCATCCATCCGGTATCTTCTCCTCCAATACCCGTCTGATAGGAACAGAGAGTTCCATTTTTTGCACACACTCCTAAATTGGACAGTGCTGGCCAGGGGCAAGCACAGCAAGATCCTTTCTATTACTTCTTCTGGAAGCCCACTCCATGGGCTCTGCGTTTCTAATTGCAGGCAGTCTGCAGAGAGAAGCTGCTTCTCACTTTTGGGTTTGGACTCAGCATTATCTGTCTGCATCTCCACGAATGAAATTTGGCTAATAAATTTATCCACAAGTCATTCACGATATGAAAGAGATCAGGTGGGATCAGAAAAACTTCATGAAAATGATCAAACTGAACTTAGAAGCCAAGAATAATATCAAGAAATCACTGTTATTTGGAAAACAAGAAGAATATCAAGAAACTGATTTCAAAAACCAGCAAAGATTCCATTAATGGTTGCGACAAAAATGAATCTGAGCACTCCATTGAGATGCTAATCCACAACATGGACTGACCCACCAAGCTACTGTTATAGACCCAAAATGAATTAAAACAAATGCACGGACTGAACACAGGATCTACAATAATAATCAAACCACACAGAATCTACTAAACCCTAGGAGTTACTGCAAAATGAAAACTAAGACAACCCCATTGAGAAAGAATAGAGAGCGAAAGCCTCCCTGAACCTTAGAACAATGATTGCATGACCGGACTGACCGAGCAATGGCAAAGTCAAGGAAAAATGAAACGCAGAATGTGAAATATATAGCACATTCTCATCGTATCAGATTGGGCCCAGGGGTAAAAACAAAAAAACACATGTTGATTCAAGATACGTATGGAATCATCGTCCCCACGCCTCATAATATTTGCCGGGGGAGAAGAGTAATGCATTTCAACGTGAACATGAAGCTGAAGCTGACTGTGTTTTCTGTTGTCAGTCACTAACAACACATATCACGTTTCTCGCTTGTACAGTCTCGCACACTTTACGTCTCTCACTGTTTGTCGTCTGCGTCAAGCAAAAGTGGACATTTCACATGGGGATCGCAAACAAAAGCCAGAACCAAAAAGAATACGGACGAGAGCCACAGGTGGATCTTCCATTGGAAAGACAAAAACGCCATTGAATTTACAAGTAAAACTTAACTTTCCTTTGACAGCAATAAATTCCATAGAGTCAAAGCAAAGTGGCCTACCTTCGATTCCTTCTAACTAATTAATCCTCTCTTCAAGATGCCAAACTGTATATTAAGATGGTGTTATGCCAAACTGTATATTAAGACGGTGTTAGCTAATTACAAGAAGATTTAGAGTTTTTCGTTCGAATTTGGTAAAAAAATTAGTTGTAATTGGGTAAAAAAATTAGTTGGAATTTGGTAAAAAAAAATGGTTTAAATAATGATTATTATTTAAAATTGTTTTTATTGTATATATAGATTTAATGGTCCGAAAATAACAATTTACCATTCAAATGTGTTTTCAAAAAGTCTTTATCAAAATTTTAAGGTTTAATTAAAAAATATAATTAAAAGAAATAAGCTCCGAAGGGTAAATACATTCTACTCAGTGAAAATAAATTCAGAATGTGCGCAATCATGAGATTCCTTAAAAATAGATAATGATCACCCATGTGAAATTATGATTAAATTAGAAAACAAATTATTCTTCAAATTTCAGATTACCAGAACAGATGGAGACCCAATGATCACCCATGTGAAATTATGATTAAATTAGGAAACAAATTATTCTTCAAATTTCAGATTGCCAGAACAGATGGAGACCCTTGAACAGCTCCATATGGACCCCAATTATTTTTATAAGAATCTAAGTACTCATTTAATTTTTCACATTATCTTTCCCAAATGGATTTGTCAAAGAAAAATGGAATTTGCAGGAATCTAAATGCGGTAAATGGAACCTTCCACTTTTGCCGCTTCAAAATCCTTGGCACATTATTCAATATATCTAAAAGCTGAGAGTTCTAATTGGAAACGCACATTATCTTACCTACTGTGTGTGTTTTTTCCTTAGAAAAAGAAAACTATGTGCAAAATGAAAAATTACTTTTTCCGCATGCCATGCACATCAAATCCATGATACATTAGGAGTGTTCAATTTGAAAACGGACATTATGGTATTTACAATGTGCTTTTTTTTTTTGTTTTTCTGGGTGTAAATGTGAAGCCATCCATCACCCTTTCCCCATCCATCCCCCTCTCCCCAGAGCCATTACTGTCAACTACTGAGTGTTCGAATTGGAAACGGACATTGCGTCACATCTTGTGTTGTCAATTTATACAAGTTGCACGCCTTCGCCTTAATGATTTTTATATTTATATTGATTTGATGTAAAGAGAATCAACACTTTTATAATACAAGAATTTGACTAATAATTTTTTTAAGATAAGAAAATATAATTAGATATATCTTTTTAATTTAAATAAAATCCAAAATATAATAAAAATATTTTGTATTCTTTGAGTTACCACCTCTCAATGAGTTCCCATTTCTCATTTCTGATTAGAGCTTGCTTTCTATTATCTATTACACAAATACATATTGCCGTTTGACTTAACATCGCGATTAATTGCGATCCAGAAAATATACATATTTCATTATATATTTAGATTTATTATTATAAATTTAAAATATATATATTTTTATTATTTATTATATATTATATTAAATATATGTATTTATTTTAGATAATTTTTCCCGGAAATATTATATTGACAATCTAGGATCCATGTTTTTGGAATCTCCATTGAGGTTCATCATCATTTTAAAGATGGAGAATAAGATCTATCATTTTAAATATTTACAAAAGAAATGCAACCTTAAATTCTCTAACAATCACTAAGTCAAATATTTTAATATTAAAAATGAAAAGTTATAAGACTAGCATTTGCACCAGATGTTGCAAAGGAAACGTGGTAAGGCATAAATTCAAAAAACATTATGACATATAAAGAATCATTGAAGATGAAAATTAGTAGGTGGAGGGTAAAGACCTACTACCCAATGCCCATTGCATTAAATATGTTTTGTTGTTTTTTGGAAACTTTTTGGTTATGACATCTTGCCAAAAAAACTTCTCATTTATAGCGGGCTATGGAATGACTTCAACTAGAAGGAGACAATACTGAATACTATTGCAGGTATTGAGGAGGCGCTGAATGTTGTCCTCGTTAGTAAGATGAATAAGGGAAACATGAAAAGAGGAACTAAGAAGGGTTAAAAAGGGTTATCTACAGTTCTCCATTGTCGGCTTTTTTTTGTAATCTTCTTGCTTCTCAATGTGTATGGTAAGTCTTCAACACTTTATCTGCTTCCAATGACTTCAATTTGCATATTCTTCAAAGGAGTTTTTGCTACTGTTTAAGCTAACATCCTCTTTTTGGTTGGATTTATTTCTGTGAGCAGGGTGGTATTCATTCTTTTGGCTCTCTTTAGTTCCCTTAGTTGTAAGTGGACAAAAATCTTGAACTTATATGACACTGAATTATTGATAATGGGAGATAATAATCATGACAATTTTTAAGATTGAATTCTTTGGGTTTTATGTCATTTTATCTCCATAATTTTGTTGGTTGGAACAAAGCTACAAGTTATAATAACAGAGTTGACCTTAGAAATTCAAGGAAGGCATGTTGTAGTTAAAGGAACCCCAATATATACTGTTTTGGTTCAATCTCCATCAACTTATCCTTTTCTTGAATTCTTTGGGTTTTATGTCATTTTATTTCCATAATTTTGTTGGTTGGAACAAAGCTACAAGTTATAATAATAGAGTTGGCCTTAGAAATTCAAGGAAGGCATGTTGTAGTTAAAGGAACCCCAATATATACTGTTTTGGTTCAATCTCCCTCAACTTATCCTTTTCTTGAATTCTTTGGGTTTTATGTCATTTTATCTCCATAATTTTGTTGGTTGGAACAAAGCTACAAGTTATAATAACAGAGTTGGCCTTCGAAATTCAAGGAAGGCAAGTTGTAGTTAAAGGAACCCCAATATATACTGTTTTGGTTCAATCTCCCTCAACTTATCCTTTTCTTGATCCATTTCACTTTTCCTGGTATCAAAATGATTTGCATTTTAAATTTCAATTAACAAATGTATTTCTAAATCCTATTCACTGAGTATTTATCGAAATACCAATTTCTTCATGGTTAACTTATGTTACGCATAATGCTTTCCAACTTGGTTTCTTCTTGTGGATATGGGTGAGCACTATAATGTTTCAGGAGAATAATGTAACGACCAAAACACTCAAAGGGCCATCATATGATCATTGAGCATCATATTATTCTCTGTTTTGGGCCATCATATGATCGTTGAGCATCATATTATTCTTTGTTTCATCATACTCGTATCCATGCCATGCATTACACTGCAAACCAACCAACAATATTATGGAGCTAACATATTGAAGGGAAAATTGTATGTACAAATTTGGAGGGAAACCAGTTCTGTCAATGAGTAAGAAGATGCAAGTGCTATCTAACATTATGCACACCATTTCCAACATCCAACATGATGGTCTTATTGAATTCCTTTGTTTAGTTCTAATAAATTTGTTTCCATTATAATATACCACAACTCTTTGAAGTGATACTTGCCCACTGAAACCTTCAATGCCAAAGTAAGAAGCCCGGGCCTTTCACACCAGTAAAAGAAAAAAAGAAAACAAAGGGAAATAAAGGGAATATTGCATGTAAAAAGGAAGACTATTTACATAAAAAAAATATTTTTTCCTATATATTATGAAGCCTAGCAAAATATAAGTATAATTAAATAAATTAAATAGTTAATTAATGTGGATAGTCTTAGAATGAAATTATATCTTCTTACAATAAAATAAATTTCATTTTATTTTATTTTACATTTTTTTTAATTCATGATTCCTTCTCACTCTAATTTTAACTTTTTTCTTATTTTTCTAATCTTACTTTTGAATTATTAACTTTTCTCCTATTTTTTAATCTTACTTAAAATTATTATTGTTTTAAACATCAATAATTATGAGAAATATATGTATTTGAAATAAAATAATAAAGAAAAATAATTAACTATTAAAATTTAATTTAAGCTTTTGATATATAAAACAATAAAATATCATCTATTGGATCTCACCAATCCACATATTTTTAATCTTTTCAGGAAACCTATTGGAAACAAATGCACATAAAAATTCTTCCATTGTTTACACAGTTATGCTCTTATGACTCTCTATTTTTAGTAGTTGTTAGGATAGAGAGTTTAGATATACTTCAAAAGTAGTTATAACTTTTTTTCTTTTAGATTTAATTAAAAATGTTATAAAATTAAATTAAAATAAAGTATTTCTAAAATATTTTGATTTCGAAATAAGTTATGGTTTTTGGGGATGTGGTGTTGATAAGCCATGGTATTGACCCATGGTATTGTAATAGAATAATTAAAATCCTAGATCCATAACATAATAATCAAAAGCCTAGATAGCCCATGGTATTATGATTTTTTTCCCTTCCATTGTCTACACAATTATGCTCTTATGACTCTCTATTTTTAGTAGTTGTGCGTTTATGACTCTCTATTTTTAGTAGTTGTGAGGATAGAGGGTTTAGATATACTTCAAAAGTAATTATAACCTTTTTACTTTTAGATTTAATTAAAAATGTTATAAAATTAAACTAAAATAAAGTATTTCTAAAATATTTTGATTTAGAAATAAGTTATGGTTTTTGGGGATGTGGTGTTGATAAGCGATGGTATTGACCCATGGTATTGCAATAGAATAGTTAAAATCCTAGATCCATAACTTAATAATCAAAAGCCTAGATGGCCCATGGTATTATGATTTTTTTCCCTCCTCTCCCATTTTTCTTCCATCCTCCCTCTCTCCCCCTCTGTCTATCTTTCTCTTCTAGGTATGGCCCATGATATTGTAAAAAAACCTATTTAGAAGTTAATAATATGCATGGTAAATATTCTCAAATAAAAATCTTGTCATATTGTAAATATTAAGTTTTTATCCACTTATGGTTATGGAATCTTTATTTTAATTTATATGGTAAAATGGATGTTAATTTATAGGTACTATTTATATGTTATATATTTTAATGTGATGTATATTATATTTTCTTTTATCTAAAAAACTATTAATAATTCTATTAATAAAAAAGCAAAATTATAATAAAAAATGAATTTATAAAATATCTAACATCTCACATTCATCTCACATTTAACATCTAATGTTGTAAATATTAAGTTTTTATCTACTTATGGTTATGGAATCATTATTTTAATTTATATGGTAAAATGGATGTTAATTTAGAAGTACTGGATGTTAATTTAGAAGTACTATCTATATGTTATATATTTTAATGTGATATGTATATTATGTTTTCTTTTATCTAAAAAATTGTTAGTAATTCTATTATAAAAAAAACAAAATTATAATAATTTTTTTTTTTAAATATTCTAACATCTCATATTCATCTTCACATGAAACTCAAATTTTGGTTTTATAAAATTTCTATAGTAAAAAACAAAACTATATAAAAAAATGGAATTTATAAAATATCGTAACTCTCACATTCATTCACATTTACATCGTGTTTGTAATATAATTTTTTTATCTACTTATGGTCTTGGAATCATTATTTGATTTATATGGTAAATGGACGTAATTTATAAAGTACTATCTTATATGTTATATATTTTAATGGTGAATGTTATTATATTTATTTTATCTAAAAACTTGTTAGTATTCTATTTACTAAAAACAAATATATATATATAAAACTCTCCATTCATCTCACATGAAAACTCAATTTTTGGTTTTTTATAATAACTAATTTATGAATCAACTTCTTTTTAAATATTAGACTCATTTAAAAATGATTAGAGATATGGCTCATATAAGATACTAGTCACACTTACACTTACATTCACCAAACCAACAATCAAATAATATATATATGAACAAAACATTAAAATATAAAACCTTAACATAAAACTCTCTAATATATCATATAAAAACTAAAGAAAACTACTCAAGAAAATTGATTCAAACATAATTCTAAAAAACATAACAAAATTCTAAATTTTTGACATAATGCTAAATATAATATTATTTACTCAATTAATATTACATTTACTCAATTTAATTCAATAAAAATGATTTCACATAATTCTAAAAAATATAACAAGATTTTAAATTTTTAACATAATGCTAAACATAATATTAAACATAATATTATATTTAACTCAATTTGATTTAGTAAAAATCATTTCACACCTTTAAAAATCATTTCACACCTATAAATTATACTACGCATATTGATGCTTCCAGCTCGTCTTGTGTTTGTCTTCGTTATATACTTTCTTATATTAGGTCTTCCTTACTAACAGAGGTAAATGTATCAACCAAAATTTGTAATGCATCGGGGGCATGGTCGACCCCTTGAGACACTCCCTGAGACTAGATAAAAACCAGAGAAGCCACTATAATGACCTCGGTAGAGAGTCACAACGAAACCTGAGTCATTTGGGGAGAATGGAGTTCCGGCATAAAAACCAGAGAAGCCACTGTCATGACCCTGACAGAGAGCGGTAGCAAAACCTGAATCGTTTGGGGAGAATGGAGAACCTGAGTCATTTGGGGAGAATGGAATTCGTGGAAAGGGTTCGCCGACCAGTGCTCCCAAGAAAACCAATGTGGTGAGGAATAGGCTCACAACATTTGACCAAGAGCTTATGTGCAACAGTGGCCTCATCCTCTCTACAATGGTGGATTATCATGGTAAGTAATTGTAACTAACAATACCGGATCTATCACTTAACTGAATTGTAACTAAAATAGTAGTTTCAGTCGGATGGTTGACGTTGTTTCAATCGTCGAACATGAATATCAAGGGTTTTGAATATTACATGTGGCATAGGAGGGATTTCATTTCAAAAGGAACGCCTTACAATGTAAGAATTGAATTTTAAGAGATTTTTATTTTTTAATTTTAGTTTTTGAGTATGGTTATAATTATTAATACTCAAAAAATGAAGATCATGACCATTAAATAAAAAGAATAGTTATATCATAATATCTATTTGGAGAAAAAAGTAAGTTATTTGTGTAAATATTTAAAAATTAATCTTTGTCACAAATTATTTTAGAACTATAACATTAAGAAAAAGATAAATGAAGAGCAAAACTTTTATTGTGGATAAGCAACTAATTTTTGGCTTTTCCAATCTTTCAAGTGCTTTGGTGAAGATGTTTGAAATTTTCTCATTAGTGGAACAATGGTGAAGATGGATTGTTTTGGCCTCAACATGATGTCAAATCAAATGATATTTTGTGTTGATTTGCTTTGTTCGATCATGGAACTTTCGGTTCTTGGCAAACTTTATTGTCGAGGTATTGTCAAGCATGAGTGGAGTTGAATGCACTTGTTTTACTTGCAAATCTTCTAGAATTTTCCTGAGCCATGCAATTTCTTTTTTTGCCTCAATTGCTACCACATATTCTACCTCTGTTGTGGAATCTGCTAGAATTGATTGCTTGCGTGATCTCCAGGAGACAACTCCTGATCCAAGACTCATAGCATAACCAGAAGTAGATACCCTAGTTTCTTTGTCTCCATCAAAATCTGAATTAGAGTATCCAATCAAGTTGAAGCCGCCCACCTATGTATACTCGAGTCCAAAGTCATGAGTTCCCTTCAAGTACTTTAGAACTCTTTTTGTAGCAGACCAATGTCCCTCACAAGGCTTTTGCATAAACCTGGAAAGGATTCCAACAATAAACGAAATCTCTGGTCTCGTAGTAGTTAGGTAGTTGAGACTTCCTATAAGCTGTCTATACTTTGTTGCATCCTCAAATTATTTTCCTTCAATGGATGTAAGTTTTAAGTTTTGTTCCATTAGAGTAGTTAGAGGATTGCATTCAACCATGCCAAACCTGTTCAACAGATCTCCAAAATACTTCTTTTGAGAAAGGAATATGGACTTCGGATGTTGAGTTACTTCAATACCAAGATAGTAATGAACATAGCCCAAATTAGTCATTTCAAAACCTTTCCTCAATTCATTTTTTATGGATGCAATGTAGCTCTCATTGTTCCCTGTCATCAAAAGATCATCTACGTATACCACAAGATATACAACTTTTTTGCCAACTTTCTTGACAAACAAAGTTGCATCATCAAGATCATAGTGTTTGAAATTGAGTTTCAGAAGATGCTCAGTTAGTTTTTCATATCAGGCTCGCGGTGCTTGTTTGAGGCCATTGGTGGGCTCCAGTATTGCAGCAATAATGTTGCAACTCCTGGGACTCCCTTCTTTACTTTTATCAACCTAGTAGTTCGTAACAAACTTGGAAGTGACGGTGCTATATGCACAAGTACTAGCTCTTGCCGCAAGCTATCACTGGATTAGTTGGCACAAGTCCGCTAGGAGCTTAAGCCAACTTCTACTAGCTCTTAGAAGAAGATTTTAACTATGATGGATGAAAGCTATCTCAAAGGGGGCTAATCTACTTGCAGAAAGAAGCGGAAAGCTGAAAGGAAATGCAAACCCTAGCAAACCCTAGTTCTACCGACTAATCCTACTGGTGCAAGAAAAGAGATGAAAGCAGTGGAAATGGATTCCATTGACTTTTATAAAGGTGAAATGCATGTGACTAAGCTACTTTTACAGTAAAATCTGAAAAAACATCTTTTTGTATTTTTGAGTAAGTCGACAGAGTTATTATGCATGTGTTTTAAGTGTTGTTAACTGTGCAGAGGTTGATTGGCGAGAGGAAATGGAATGGGCACTTACAGGAGGTTGGGAAGGTGAGAAGAGGGCCTAAGGGGTCCCTAGCACCCTTATAGAGAGTTTCACAGTGATCAGATCTCAAGAAACTGCTTTCGTGAGCTTCTACAGGAAGTTTAAAGGTGTTTTATAGGATGTTCCGAAAGGGAATTTTGGAGGGTTGATGGTGGAAGAAAAGTGGAGAAGTGGGCATGGAGGTTAGATAAGGGTGTGAAGAGGTCTGGGACTTGGTGAATGAGGCTGAAGAGTGATTACGACGATTGGGGTTGTTTGAAGATAGGAGAAGCAATGTTGCACAAGAATGTAGGAATTAGGGCAAAGTGAGAAAATGTGGCAAATGAAAGGCAAGAATCTGAGTTAGAGGACAAAGTAGGTTGTATTGATGGGTTAAGGGCAGGAAAGGAGGTATCATAGGTGCTTTGCACGTTATTTTCCAAACTGATCAAACGAAGACTAGGAAAACCAAAGATCTAGCTACTTTAACCTAATTTGACCTAAATACCAGAAATCATGATGGACAGAAGTTTATTGGCAGAAAATCATGTGAGACAAATATGAAAACCAAGCAAGAATGGATCTAAGCATGTAATCACAACTGGTACCAACTTTTGCAACTAAGAATCTAACACTAGCAATTGCATGAAGAAGCAAGAACAATGTTTTTATGGCAGCAAGGACACCTTGGTCTCTGCTCATGGTCCCAAGGGGGTAGAGGTGAGATAAAGGGTTGCTTGATGGCCCTTTTCAAAGATATTTTCTATTAAAAACCTATTAAATCACCCTTAAACATGAACAACTACTTCAATCATAAAAATGGACGAAGTAACCAAGCAAGATTGTAACCTACTAGCAGAAAGTATTTGAAGGCAACAAAAACATATAACAATACACAGAGGAGGTCCTGGCACTTGGGTTGGGCCCAACCCCAAGAGCTATAGGCTCCTAAGAAGAAGCTCAGAGCTGAAGCAAAATGAAACTGATCTCCATTATTCAGAAAATAACCATAGCACAAAAATGTTTACAACAAAAGCTCCAAAATGAGCTGAAAAACAGAGCAGCACTAGAGTGAAAAATACAAATGTTCCAAAAGTAAAATACGAAGGTTGGAAGCCTTCCTTCTTATACACTACAAGGACCTTCAATATCCCTCCTTAAATCAAGGGGCTCGACTGGTCAAACTGCAAGTAATCAGTCACTTTACAAAAAGCTACTCGGCTGCCTTTGGGAATCATCTTTGGTGGCCTGCTGAAATCTGAGTTGATGGTGGATAATTCAAGGAAGGGGCCATTTAGTGTAGGAGACACCCTTCCTACAAATCCTCAGCCTTGGTCCCTCATGTTTGGCTGTCAACTGGCTCATGAATGCTTGACCTTGGTCCAAAAGTTGTCCAAAAATATGCAATAACCACGTCTTAGACTCCATGGTCAAGTGACTATTCTCATTCATTCAATTAACATAAATATACTCAAAAGCATGCATTAACTATGAAGAATGGTGGATTAATCAAGAACAATAGGCAATAATGAGCCTAATAAGTTACCCATTTTTGGGGCTCATCAGCCATACAAGGATTTCACAAGTTTGCATACTTTTTCATGTCCTTTCATAGCAAATCCTTTAGGTTGGGACATAAAAACATTCTCTTTTAGATCTCCATTCAAGAAAGTAGTTTTTACATCCATTTGATGGACTTTCCAACCATTCTGAGCTGTTAGGGAAAACAGTGTACGAATGGTAGCCCATTTTTCTGTGGGGGCAAAAGTCTCCTCATAATCGACCCCTTCCTTCTATGCAAAACCTTTTGACATAAGCCTGGCTTTGTGCTTTTCAAGTGAGCCATCAGATTCATACTTGTTCTTGTAGATCCACTTGTAGCCAATTGGTTTGGTTCTCAATGGAGGATCAACCAACTTCCAAGTGCTATTCTTTATTAAGGCATTATACTCCTTTTGCATCGCTTCTTTCCATTCGTCATGAGAAGCAAATTATTTGAAGGAAGTTGGTTCAAAATCTGTAGACAAATTCAATTCACAATCATAAGAAATATCCATATCAATAGGTGAATCAGAGTCATCTACATCACCTCTTTTTTGTTGGTTTGAATTTCTAGTTCCTGTCTTTCCAACCTCATCAAGATGAACACTCTCAAGTGCCTTTGTTAGCCACTTTGGGGGACCTTTATGAGATGGCCCAGGCTACTTAGTTGATTGAGTTGGGACTAAATCAAGATTGAGTCTCCCAATTCCATCAATCACATCACTCAAAATATCATCCATTGCTGGAGTTTCATGCGGGGGAGAGAGTGCTTCAGAAGAAGATTCCATAGGTTGATCTAGTATAAGAATCCCCCCTTCAAGATGTGCAATATGATTATCAAATTCTTGAAATTATTTTGCATTTGCGAATTTATCAAGGAGAACAATTTGCTGCTCAACAACATTGTTAGCTTTGGATGATTCAAGAAAGATTACATCTCTAGATACAACAAAATTTTTATTCACTTCATCATAGAGACAGTATGCTTTGGAGGTGTTTAAATACCCCAAGAAGATACACTTATGACTCCTTGCACCAAGTTTGTTTCTATGTACCTTTGGTATCAAGGCATAACATGTGGAACCAAAGACCCTAATATGCTTTACTAAAGGAATGTGCCCATACCACATTTCATAAGGAGTATTGTTTCTAATAGCATTATATGGACATCTATTCTTTACATATACAACACATAGAACTGCATCAGCCCAAAACATCAATTTTACATTCTTGAAAAACATCATGGAGCACACCATATTTAAGATTGTCATATTCATTCTTTCAGCTACTCCATTCTATTGGGGATTATAAGGCATAATTGTTTGATGTTTGATCCCATGTTGGCAATGATAGTTTTCAAATTCATTTGAAGTGTATTCTTTTCCATTATCAGCGTGAATGAAGCCAATACGAGATTGTACATCATTTTCAATCCATGTTTGAAAGTTCTTGAATGTTTGAAAAGCATCAGATTTGTTCTTCAATAAATAAACCCAACACATTCTAGTGTAGTCATGAATAAATGTCATCATATATTTATTTCCATTTGTAGAAGCAACATGCATTGGACCACATAAATCTGAATGAATGTGTTCAAGTTTTCTATGTTCTTTGGAATGTGAATCATGAAAAGTCTATTTGCTATGCTTTCCTAGAATGCAAGCATCATATTGCTTATGTTTCCTAGGAATTGTAGGCAAACTAGTATCACCATTTTTCTTCAACAAGTGGAGGCTGTCATAGTTCAAGTGTCCAAATCTAGCATGCCATAATAAACTTGATGGAAATGTACCTTCTTCATAATGAGAATTGTATGAGAAATTTTGTGCACGAGCAGAGGTACCTTGCAGCTTGAGAAGCCTTTCTTCTTCTATCCCCATCTTGACAAGTGAGTGATTTGATGCTTTTCTCACCTCAACCTTGCCATCAAACATATGGAGTGTCCTTGCTGGCGGATGCGGACCAAGGACAACAAGTTTCTCCTCAGCTGTGGGAGATATAAAACATGATGCAGAAGAAATTCTGGAAGACCAGACAATTTAAGCCTGATTATGCCAAGCCTTGATGGCTTGAGTTTTGATTTGTCTGCAAAGTATATTGCTCCATCAACATTGTCAGTAAATTCTTCAAAAAAATCTCTTCTGAAGGTCATTGGGCAAGTTGATCCTGAATCAAGCAACCAATCATTTTTCCTAGAAGAAAGTGAAGCATTAAATAAGTCTTCATTTACTCCAATATTACAGTGTGGCACAACATAATGAGCGGATTAAGGTGCTTTACCTTTCTCTTTGTCATTAGTTTTACCTTTGGGTTGGTTTCTTTCCTGCTCAATTCTGTCCTAAGGCAACATGCATGTGGATGCATCATGTGATCCATCTCTTTTGCAATGTATGCAATGCAAATCTAGATTTTCTCCTTGAGAGTGTCCAGCCCCCGTGGCTCTGAAATTTCTTCTTCCTCTTCCTCTTCGACGACCTCTTCCTCTGGAAGAATCTTCAGCAAGATTCTTCTCTCTATGTGCAAGACACACAGTCTTTTTAAAAGACTGAGGAGTTGTCTTCTTCCCAAAAGCTTTCTCTCTTTCAACAATTTTTTTCACAAGGGAGTCAAAGGTAATTTCTTTGAGGTTTCCATTTTCTTGCAATGACTAAAGATAATTTGAGTAAGTAGGATAAAGTTTCTTGACAAAAGCTATTAGAGTAATGTCCAGTTCAACATTAGTGACTTTGATATCATGCATAATAGATTTTACTTCTGATGCAAGAGCAAGAGAATCATCATTTTGTAATTCAAGGCTGAACAATTTAATCATGAGTTGAAAAAATTCAAGTGCAGAGTGTAGGTCACAAAGTTCCTTCAGTTTTTGTAAGGCTTCGAAAGCATTTGAAAATGGAAAAAGAATGTGACTCACCTCTTCATTTACTGATGCTGCAATCAAGGCATAAGCCTTGCTGTTCTCATTTTCCCAAATGGTGAATTCCTTGTCTGAGGTAGGTTGTTCTAGTTCTTTGTCTCCATCTCCAGCACACACTCTTTTCCACAACTCATTAAAAATGAGACAGTGCTTGATTTTCCGTGACCATTCTAGATAGTTCTCCTTGCCGGTGAGAACCACTCCCACAATAAATATCAATGAATGCATTTAAAAAAAAAAAACTGTGCATTGTAAAAAAAAATATACTTATGCTGCCAATATAAAAAATATTTTCACTTCTGGTGTGAAAGAAAAAAAAACTACACTGTAATAGCAATATTCTGAAAAAAAAAATTGCAATTCTGGTCAAGAATGCAGTTCTAGTAAAAAATGCAGTATGGAGGGAGTAGCTTACAATGTGGGAGGAAGAGCAGCAAAAGCTACCTCTATCAAGTTTTGTATTGATATTTGATTAGGTTTTAATAACATCTATGGAATATAATGGCGAGCATGCCAATGATTACTGCTTAGACAATTGCATTGACTGAGAAAAACATGGATATGACATTAGATGAAGCAGCAAAGATGTCCAAGAAAAACTAGTCAAAAGACAATGAAGCCTGGAATGAGTAGTGTACATGGAGAAGTTACTGGAATTCAACATTAGAAATCTATTGGAGGAGGCTAGATATAGCTATGTATACACTGAGTTGCATTAGAAATGCTACAAGAATGATTCTATGAGCCAGATAGCGCACCAGGACTATTGGCGGCCTCATAAAACAGTGTGCTTTGAAGTATGGGAGCTGCAAGGGGAGGTACACCAAGATTTACACCAAGCGTTACACCAGTTATCATGCAGAGGGCAGAGAAATGAAGAATATGGCAGAATGCAAGACAAATTTCTAAAAAATGGTAGAAGGGAGTTACAATGACAGACTCCAATGCCAAAAATGGAGCTGGCTCTGATACCATGTCAGGCCACAAGGTAACTCCTCAAATGAGATTATGTATATTCATTTAGGCTGTTCATAGTTATATGCTTGAGGGAGTGACTGTTGAATTTCATCTCCCAATGACTTTCCATTTTCTCTTATTATTTATTTACACTATTTACAATTGTTCACCCAATCCCTATGATTAGGTGTCAACACTATCTTATATGATTATGAAGTTTGGGTTTATAACATCTCTAGAGAATTATGGAGAAAGATAAGGCAAATCCAAAAGTGTTTTATAACTTATAATCTAAAAAGAAAAACTAGTACACCCTATCTTATTTTCCTCACAGGAGTATATCCCTCATTAAGAACCAAGTACCTATTGTACAATAACAAGATAAACAATATGCAACGCAAGAGAATTCTTAAAATTGCACCAAACTCTAGTAACAAACACGTACACCATAGAGGACTTAGCATACAGTTGTTAAGTATTGGGTAAATCATTCACCAATAAATAAATAGGTCACTTTATGAAAAAATGTTAATATTCAAATTATTATTATTTTTAATTTAAGGAGAAATGAGAGGATAAAATACAATTAAAATACTATAAGGGGGTGGCAACATTAATAAGAAAAAAAACAATCAAAGTTATCTCTATGTTTTAATCAGTACAAATAAGAAAATGACAATTGTTAAAATAAAATCACGATTGTTAAAATAAAAACAAGTTCTCAAAAAATATATAGCAAAATAGGTTATTGAACAATTCTTTCTTAAAATATAGCAAAGTATAATAAATAAATAAACAAAATGTCATATTTATGATACTAAAAGGATTAAAGATGAAAAGCACTTGCTCTTCAAATGTTTTGTATACACCCACATTAAATCAAATTTCAAACTATTTATTACAATACAAACCTTCCTATTCTTTTAACCTATCGAATTTATGGAGATTTAGATATTCTTTTTTTTAACTTATTTAGTATAAAAACAAATAAATAAAAAATCAAGATTTTATTAAGATATTCTGATTTTAATATCTATTAACTACTACTACTACTATTATTTAAATTTTAAAAATTAAAAATTTACCAAATTTAATTTTTAATAAATTTCAAGCATTATCATTATTAATAATATTTTTTTTTTTTAAATAAAAATTTATCAAGTTTATAGGACTTTAGATTGATATTTAATAAATGTTTTGTTAAAGCACTCTATGAAAAAAAAGGTGCTAATTTAAATCCTCTATAAGTATTCACTCAAAAAAAATATCTGTTTTAATTATAATAAATTTTATTTATCGTCATTATTCATAAAATGTTAACCTTTATTTTATTTTCACATTATATAATCCAGGAAAATTATAAAAAAATTCTTTTGATATCTATTGTTAAAGCCATATTGTAGGGGAACAACACCTAACTTCCTTCCCTTTGGTATGGGTTTTTATGTGATTTTATGTGTATAGTTTCTATGTATGCATCATCTAAAGTCATGATATTGAATAGTCTATATTTTATGTTGCTTAATTTACCAATATAATTGAGCTTAATAATTTGATCAAAATTTATGAAGGAATGAAATGAAATACAGATTTAAACAAAAACATATAGATATAGTGAAATGAACTTCAATTAAAAAATAACAATTGCTGAAAACTATTTGTATGCAGAAAGGAAACAAAGTAGCTTAGATGATGGTAGCTTGTCTCTGAGAAGAGATGTGACAACTACATTCCTTCTAAATTGAGTTACAATGAGGCTCTCAAACCTTTTTTTATCATGAAGAAACAATGATAAACCATAAACACCCAAAAACATAACCCTAGGAGATGAAGCACCAAGAGCTTGTGGTCCCCATTGGGGTTAGTTGAAACATCAACTTCCCGGGTCGTAACTTTAGCATACGATCTCTATTTGGAACAAATAATATCCCATTCGAAAGGTCTATCCAAGGAAAACAACTTTTAACTACTAGCATTAACTTTGGATCACAATTTCACGTTTCCCAAAAAAACATCATTTAGTACTTCAAAATGGCTTCAGAAGTTCAAGACCTGAAAATCTGCCAAAATAGAAAATTGTCAAAATAGGAAACTGTGCTAAAAATTGTGAAATGGAAAGGAAACAATGTTAGGGATCCAAGTGGAATAGGTAGGTGGCCACCAATATTCACCTAAATCAATCCTCCCCGATTAGGAAGCAATGGTCCCCATTGTGTCGTGTACCTCCATGAGATGGGGAAATTTCTATTGAACTTGGTCCTTGGTGAGCCACTTGCCTTTGTGTAGGAGCTGGCCAGCTTTGACAATCTGATACAGTTGGATCCTTTGTTGGCAAGTGCTATTAATATTTTTGTCCATGATCTGATCAACTATGGCATGTTTAATGGAGTCTGGATTGAGCTTTGTTGGTGTCAGCTGCTCAACAATGTCTAATGTGTCCAATAATGGTGGAAAGTATAGTCGAAGGCAATCCACATTGAATACAGGGTGCAGAATAAGGAATAGGGAAATACTTAGCTTGAAAGCATTGTCACCCATAACCTTGGTGATGGTGTAAGGCCCATATTGAAGTGGTCGAAGCTTACAGTGGGCTTTGGCAAGGCATTCCTTCTGCAAATGTAACGACACCTTGTCACCCACTTGAAACTTATGTGGCACATGATGTTGATCATGTCGTTGTTTGTACTTGGGATTGGCTTTATCCAAGATATAATGAACCTGCTTGCAGATATTGTTGAATGTGTTCAATAAACTTGGTGGCTTTATCAACTTCGGACTAAACATGTGCAAATTATTCCTATGTAGTTGCAAGATGGAAGTGCAACATCAATGGGGCACAATGGTTGAAATATCATGCCCACTTGAAAGGGGTTGTGGCCAGTCAAGCTATGAAGAGATTTGTTATAGTTGTGTTGTGCATAGGGAAGACTCTCATCCCATGTTCATGGATGCTTGGAGTTGTACATGTGTAGTATGTGCACGATCATCTTGTTGGCAACCTATGTCTAACCATCAGTCTGGTGATGGAATGCAATCAACTTGGTAAGCTTGGTGTTCAATAATGACCATATGC
Source organism: Pinus taeda (assembly GCA_000404065.3). Classification (NCBI taxonomy): domain Eukaryota; kingdom Viridiplantae; phylum Streptophyta; class Pinopsida; order Pinales; family Pinaceae; genus Pinus; species Pinus taeda. The sequence continues at coordinate 318,065 of APFE030181395.1, forward strand.
TCGACCAGAACATGCTAAAGAATGTGATATCCTGATCTGATATAATGGTTTGCATGATCCAAAAATATACCCATACCTGTTCTAAGAAGAGTTTAGTAGTGTCTTCTAGTGCAATACTATTCTTACGGGTAACCAATATAGCCATCTTATAAAGGTTATCAATAACCATAAATACAGATTCATTACCATGCTTGGTAAAAGGAAGGCTAGACATATAATCCATGGAGATGGATTCCTAAGGCTGGTTAGGAGTAGACAAAGGAGTGTACATGCCTAGTTTCTTAATGGTTGGTTTGGAAGTGGCATAGAAAATACATGATCTATATATTTTCCAACATCATGTCAAAGTTTTGGCCAATAAAAACACTTCTACAGCATTGCCACTGTTTTCTCCAAACCAAAGTGTCATGCGACCCGACTGTAGTGTGCCTCCTAAATCAGCTTGGCACATTCACCTGAACGAAAATAAAGGCACCCCATTTAGCATAACAATGTGTCTTGGAGGTGAAAGTTTGGTACTTGTTTTCCATCCATCAACATCTGGTATGTGGTGGAAAATTCTAGACCATTTTTGTATAATTGCGGCCATCCAGAAATCTCCTGCCCACAAGAGTTGAGAACAATGATCATTGCCACAAGCAAGGGTCAACTGAGGGAATATACAACATTATTGGTGTTTCCTTTATTGTATTTAATGTTCAAATTGAATTTTTGTAGATATGTGGACCATTTATGATGGTGATCATTCTGCAACTTCCCTTGTGTTTGCATAAATTGAAGAGGTTAGTGATCCATGTCGATGATCGTCTCCTTCCCCATAATGTAATTTTTCCATTACCGAAAAGCTTGCATGATAGAATACATCTCCTTATCATAGGTAATGTGTTTTTTAATAGTATCAGAGAGTGTCTCACTATGATAAACCACCAAATGCCCTTGTTAGGTGAGAATTGCACCAATATCATAGTTGGAGGCATCTATCTCCATTTCAAATGGATGTAGCAGGTCTGGTAATGTGAGTGTTTTTGCAGAGTAAAGGAAACATTTTAGCTCAATGAAGTCCTTTTGTTGTGCCTTGGACCCAAAAAAAAAATCGCTCCGGCCTTCGTAACTTGACTCAAAGCCTAGGCAATATGAGATAACCCCAACACTAACCTTTGATAAAAATCTGCAAGGCCCAAAAGGCTACAACACTCTATTGGAGTTGTCAGGGCTGGCCAATGTAGAAAATATGTATGTAGGTTAACCCAATAATGCAATATAAATCAAAGAAGAATACTATAACCTACTTCTACTATCAATTTGCAGAAGCGTAAAGATCAAGCTGAAAAATATAACCAGAAGAAGAGGAATCAATGCAAAATACACAAGAAAATACTTTGGGGAAAGCCTCAGCTAAAAACCCCACTATTTGTATACAAAGTGGAAATACATAGGAATTATACAAAGCCTTAGCTCTCACATCTAGCCAAATCTCAGTACAATCCTCACAGATGCTCATAGAATAACTTGGGTTCTCACAAGCCTTCCTCTCTGCCCTCCAAGCTCCTATTTTCTTGCACTGTTCCTCTAAGATGATCTTCTCCAACCAAATGGAAAATTGATCTCATACAATGATCTCACTCCTTGTTAGGACTGCACAATTCTCAAGGAATCTTTCCTTCTACATGCATGAGTTTTCTTTATAGGAAAACACATGCAACTGATAGTACACTATCCTTGACATTTAGTTCAACTGGGTCTTTCTCAGGATAGACATGCATGAGTTACAGATGAGGTAATCTTCGGTTATCTGGAGTACAATGGTTGAGTGCATGCATGCATCAACTGACTGATAACTCAAAATTAGTCCCTCAAACAATTTGGAACTAATTTAACTGGACTTAGCTCAGTAAACTGAGTCAACTAATTACAACTCAAAAATAACTCAATCTTATCTCCTTAATTTAAGGGATAGCTCTTGCATGACTTCAAAAAGACTTCTAACTTGAATTTCTCCAACTAATTAATCCATAATGAATTAATTAATTATTTCCAAGTAGTTGGTGAGACTTAATTCGATTTTAATTCACAATTTTAATTCAAGGACAAATTGAAATTGGAATATTCTTGTTACCACATTTCAACACTCCCTCTCAACAAGAAAGGGATTATCTGCCACCTCGATCCTGTCTCTATGGAACTCAAATTTACACTTTGACAATGCCTTTGACAAAATGTCAACATCTTGCTCCTCTGTTGAAATATACTGCAACAACATGATCCTCCTCGCTACACAGTCTCTTAGATGATGACACTAGATGTCTATGTGCTTGGACCTATCATGAAATACTGGATTCTTAGAGAGTTTGATACAACTCTGATTATCACAATAGATCACAATTGCATCCATCCTATGATAAAGCAAACTAACTAGGATCTTCCACATCCAGATGGCCTCACATGCTGCCTGACTTGCAGCCATGTATTCAGCCTCTGCTGAGCTGAGTGCAACTGACCTCTGTTTCCTACTGTACCAAGAAACTGCCGTTGACCAAAGGTTGAAAATCCCTCCTAATTTTCTCTTTCGATATGATGGACTTCCTTCTCAATCTACATCATTGAATCCCTACAAATTCACTCCCTTTTTCTATTTGTACCATAATCCATACTGAGATGTGCCTCTGAGGTATCTCAATACATGCTCTACCACCTTCCAGAAAATCTTGGTAGGCTGAACCATCGCTTGACTCAACTGGTTCACCACATATCACAAATCTGGTCGTGTGTTCACTAAGTACATCAGTGAACCCCCAAGCTGCTTATACATAGTAGCCTCCACTACTTCTCCTGAAGTAGCATCCTCCTTCCTCCAGTTAGTAGCTAGAGGAGTCTAGATGGGCTTGCACTTCTCCATGTGGAATCTCTTGAGTATCTTGTTGGCATACTTTCCCTTAGACACAAACAACTCCCCATCCTTCTGCCACACTTCCATGCCAAGGAAGTAATGCATGAGACCCATGCCTTTCATCTTGAATTCTCTTGCAAGGTCCTCCTTGCAAGACACAATCAGTTGATCAACACCAGTCAATATGAGATCATCAACATAAAGTACGATGATCAGCAACTTAACTTTCACCACGATGCTATACAAGTTAGCATCCGCTTCACTCTTTGTGAGGCCCAACCCGGTGAAGTAGTTGTCTATCCTGGTGTACCAAGCACAAGATGCTTACTTTAGCCCGTACAATGCTCTCTTGAGTCGGCACACATGTGACTCATGATTGAAGGTCTCAAAATCTTCCGGCTGCTCTATGTACACCTCTTCCTCAATCTTGCCATTGAGGAATGCAGTCTTCACACCCATCTGATGGATCTTCCAACCCATCTGTGCCGATAGTGCCAACATCGATCTGATATATGAGTACCTTGCAACACGAGCAAAAGTCTCATCATAGTCAATCCCCTCGACCTGTGAAAATCCATGGGCAAAAAATCTTGCCTTATGCTTCTCCACACTACCATCAGTAGCTTTCTTTACCTTGTAAAGCCAATGAGAACTCACAATTGACTTGTTCTCCAGCCTCAGAACCACGTCCCAACCATTGTTACGAACTATGGAGTCATACTCCTCCACCATAGAATCAAGCCAAATCGGCTGCTGCACTACTTCCTCAAGGGAAGATGGCTCAGTCTAAACACATTCCCCAACTAGGGCCATGTATCCAGCATACCTCTCAGGTGACCTCCTCCATCTGTGTTCCCACATTCTGTCTCACATTCTCCAACAATCTATCAGCTTCTCTTGTGTGTTTCCATCCATCTCTGGAAGACTTTGCTTGAGTGGATGTCTCCACTCCTGGAACCTCTGCATGCGGCTGCTCCACATTAGTCTGGGGCTACTCCTCCTTAGGAACCAACAGTTCCTCCACAGCCTATAGTTGGAGCTCCCTCTCAAGGGAAACTCACATGGCCTTTTGCTCATCAAACTTGAGATCTCTGTGAACCATTGTCCTCTGACTAGTAGAAAAGTAAACCTGATAGTTGTGAGGTGTATCCCTATACCCCACAAGTATCCCAAATTCTGTTGTCCATTCACGCTTCTTTTGTGCATCCTTTGTCACATGGCAATATACCAATGAGCCAAATATATTGAAGTGACCCACATCTAGTCTCTTACTGGAGAAAGCTTCCTCTGGTGTCTTCATCCCAAGTATGTCATGCAGGCTTCTATTATGCAAATAGACCACTGTGTTGCATGCCTTATCCCACAAGTGAAATGGTAGGCCTTGGTCATGCAACATCACTCATGTTGCCCCTACAATAGTTCTGTTCTTCCTCTCGGCCACCCCATTTTGCTGTGGGTTATGAGGTGCCATCAACTCTCATTTAATTCCTTCCGCTACATAGAAGTACTTAAACCCTTGAGAGAAATATTCTCCACCGTTGTCGCTTCTCGAGGCCTTGATATTCTTCCTTGACTCTTTCTCAATCAAAGCTTTGAGCTCATAAAACTTTGTGAAGGTTTGGTCCTTCTTCTACATAAAATAAATCCAACATTTACGATAAAAATCATCAATGAAAATCACATAATACCTTTTCTTCGCTGTGGATGCCGTCAAGAATGGTCCACAAAAATCAATATGAACTCGCTCTAAGATAGCCTCTGCTTGACTATCTTGATCATGAAAGGAAGACTTGGTGTACTTTCCCAAGGTACAACCTTTACATGTGTCAACTTGCTCAGGTTTACCTTTGGGAAGTCTTGTAGATATTTGTTGCATTATCTTCAAAGCCCCGTGATGCAAATGGCCCAATTGCCTATGCCACAACTCGCCAATGTCTTGGCCTTGCACCAATTCTGCTTTCGTACTCAATGCTGCACAATCATCTACCTCTAGTTTATAGAGATTCGTCACCCGAATCCCTATCCTCTTGGTTTGAACCATGGCTATGTGTCTCAGGAACGCCATTCCTTTACTGAAGACAACATTGTATCCTTTGTCCTCCAACATCATGACTGATACCAAGTTCTTCTTCAGTCCAGGCACATACATCACATCTGTTAAGGTTAGAGGATCTCCATGCTCCTTATAAAAAGCAACCGTGCCCACTCCTGAAACACTATACCTTCCATTGTCACCCATCTCTATGCACATCTTGAGGTCTTTCTCCTCCATGACATTGAATAAATTTTTATCACTGGTCAATGAGGCTCCACTGTCAAGATACCAGAAACAACCCATCATCGATGACACCATGCATGTGATGAGGGTAAAGTCCATTTCGAACTGAGAGGCTAATACCTCACCTTTCGGTCCTTTCGAGGATCCCTTCTTGGACTTCTTCGATGGGAAATTAGTTGCATAATGTCCCATCTCATGAAAATTAAATCATCTCACTTTAGATTTGTCAACCAAGTTCTTCCCTCCATGAGAAGAATTTCATTTGGAATGGGAAGCCTTCCCCTTCCCTTTCATTGCCTTACTTGCTAAAGCCAGATTTTCTTCATCATCATTCTTGGATGAAGATCCATCTTGTGTGCTCCTCCTGATCTCCTCCTGCATGAGATCCAACCACAATCATTCCCAATCTAGCAGTTTCTCCCTTCCATTCACAGAGTCTTGGTGGCTATTCTAGCTCTTTGGAAGGTTATGAAGAGTGAGGCTCACCATATCATCATCAGCAGTAGTTATTCACACACTGCTAAGCTCATCTATGCAGGTGGTGAGCTTTTTCAGATATGTGGAAATAGTATTTGCCCATCTCCATCTTGATTCTTCGAAGCTTATCCTTGAGCACCAATTTCCTCTGGTCGCTACTGTTTTGGTAGAGGTCCTTCAATTTATTCCACACAGAAAATGGAGTATCCTTCCCATGGTGACTTGAGACAATATGGTCTCGAACTCCCTCAAGGATGATCCATCTCACCTTCACCACACACTTCTTCCACTCAGCCAACTCTTGTGCATTAGTTGAAGCTGGCTTTTGGATTTCTTGATCAATGAATTCCTTCAAGCCATTGTCTTCTAATACAGCCTCCACACGATCTTTCCATGCTATGTAATTCGAGCTACCTTCCAAGGCATACTTGAGTCTCAAGCCATTGAACGCTATTGGCCAACATTGAAGTATGATAAGAATTTGATTTTGCACTTGCAACCTTGAACTTCAAACTTTGAATTCTCTTCTCTGTATACTGTTCACAGCTCTGATACCATGTAGAAAATCTATATGTAGGTTAACCTGATAATGTAATATAAATCAAAGAATAATACTATAACCTACTTCTACTATCAATTTGTGGAAGCTTAAAGATTGAGCTAAACAATATAACCAGAAGAGGAAGAATCAATGCACAATACACAAGAAAATACTTTGGGGAAAGCCTCACCTAAAAACCCCACTATCTGTATTATCATGCAAAGTGGAAATACATAGGAATTATTACAAAGCCTTAGCTCTCACATCTAGCCAGCTCTTAGTACAATCCTCACAGACGCTCACAGGCTATCCTGGCTACTCATAAGCCCTCCTCTCTACCCTCCAAGCTCCTATTTCCTTGCGTTGTTCCTCTAGGATGATATTCTCCAACCAAGTGGAAAATTGATCTCACGCATTGATCTCACACCTTGTCAGAACTACGCAATCCTCAAGGAATCTTTCCTTCTACATGCATGAGGTTTCTTTATAGGAAAACATATGCAACTAATAGTACATTGTCCTTGACATTTAGTTCAACTGGGTATTTCTCATAATAGACATGCATGAGTTACTGATGGGGGAATCTTCAGTTATCTGGAGTACACTAGTTGAGTGCATGCATGCATCAACTGACTGATAACTCACAATTAGTTCCTCAAATAGTTTAGGACTAATTTAACTGGACTTAACTCAGTAAACTGAGTTAACTAATTACAACTCAAATATAACTCAATCTTATATCTTTAATTTAAGGGATAACTCTTGCATGAATTCAGAAATACTTCTAACTTCAATTTCTCCAACTAATTAATCCATAATGAATTAACTAATTATTTCCATGTACCTGGTGAGACTAAATTCGATTTTAATTCACAATTTTAATTCAAGGACAAATTAAAATTAGAATATTCTTGTTGCCACATTTCAATAGCCAATACCAAATGTCTTGGATCTTGGTTGGATCCACATGCATTACTTTCTCATTAATTATGTAGCTGAGACATTGAACCTAGTTCATGCCAAAGGAGCATTTCTCTGAGTTGGCACATAGTTTGCGTTGCCACAGGTTTTGAAGGACATGTCAAATATGTTACAAGTCATCTGCAAAACTCTTGCTGAAGATGAGGATGTCGTCTAGATATACAACCAAGAATGAGTTGATGAAATTCCCCAAGATGTCATCCATCAATCTCATTAAGGTTGTAGGGCCATTTTTCAACTCAAAGGGCATGATCAACTACTCAAAGATGCTCTCCTTGGATTTGAATGTGGTCTTCCATACATATTTTGGTTCTATTGGAACTTGTTGATAGTCATACTTAAAATGAATATTGCTAAAGTACTTGTCCACCTTGATTTGGTCAAGAATGTCATCAATCTATGGGATTGGCTATTTGTTCCTGAAAGTGATTTTATTCAGTACTTGATAATCAATGTAGAGTCTCTAGGTTCCATATTTCTTCTACAATTGGGCTCCCACAAGGTGAGGAACTTGGTTATATGTGCCCTTGTTGTAGCAACTCTTGGATCTACCACTTTATTTCCTCATTTTCCATAATAGAGAAATGGTATATTGCTACATTGTGTAGAGGTGCTCTGGCAGTCGGATCAATCGAATGCTTGGCCTAACAGTGCAAGGGTACCCCTGTGGGTGAGGAGAAAATGTCCTTGTACTCTTCCACGACCTTATTAACTTACTTCTGCTACATGGAGGAAACCTTTCTAGTGGCCATGGATGTGGCCATTATCTTTCCCTCACTTTGAGAGTGGATCATAATGAAAAAAGGAAAATCCCAATCTGGGAGATGATCTTACTACATTTCCTAGAAAATATCAAAGAAATGGGGTTGGGTGGGGCTACCTCTGGTATCATATATAGCTTTTTTTCCGAAGTAATAATAAGAGTACAAGGCCTGGATTCATACATAGCATGATGATACCAAAAGTATCGTTGGACTAATAAAACATCAAAAAATTCAAGGGGAGAAACATCACACAATACCTTGTACATGAAGGGCTTGATGCCGTAGGGAAGGTAGTATTCTTGGCTGATGCAAAGATATCATACTTGGTTAAGCCACCCGATGGTATAAGGTTGTAGGTGTGGTGTTGTTGGTAGGGCCAACAACTTAATGACCTATGCTGAGATAAGGTTCTTTTGGGTCCAACTATTAATAATGAAATGTAGTAGAGAACCCTTCACCCACATCTGGGAGTGGAAGAGACACTTCCCCATCCTATAGATCTTTGGTATCAATCTTCTAGACCTTGGTGGTGGCAATGGTGGAATTGGTTCTACATCAATAATTTATTTCAGCTTATCATTCCCCTTGTCAATTTTTGGCTGAGAGTCAGAACATGCATCTAAATCCAAAGCTTTCAACTTGACCACTAGTGACTCCTTCCCACGACACTCATTTGTGTTGTGGGTGGGTCTCTTATGGAACTCACATCACTTTCCTATGTCCTTCTTTGTCTTCATGGTGATATTATTTTATTATGGCTTTGATGGGTTGTCTCAATTCACTCCACCTTAGATTTGTCCCTTGTTTTGTGGTTTGGAGGTTCCTTTTCCCTGCTTCAGATTGACAGATCCAAAGTCTCACTTCTTCTATTTAAATTTATGCTCGATCTTGACAACATATCACCACGTTGTACCAATTGAGGAAGCGTCTAGGAATTTGTGTAGACATACATGATAATTGAGTATCATATGCCACTAAAAATTCATGATACCCAAATTCTTGCATAGAGTATGAGAAATATTCATGAACTCGAGCACATCTTTGTCCCTTTCTTGTCATACTGTGGTCCAATTTAGGTACTTATCTTCATAGCTCCTGACAGGGTAATATTGTTCCTTGATGGCATCTCAAAAAGAATTTTAGGAGGGTGCAGCTAAAAGTAGTGAGGTTTCCCCCTCATCCTTCTGCTCATAGCATGTTTTCCAATAGTCCCTGTCATGGGGGTCAACTTTAAGGAGTGCAAAAATAATATTTTCCCTATCGAAAAAATAATGGACCAAAAAATATCCTTCCAGCAGATTTAACAATCTATCTAGAGAATTTACATCTATCTTGCCTTCAAATATAGGAATTTCAAAGTTAACTTGTACCTTAAAGGGGGAAACACCTCCAAAGTTATTGTTAGATGAAGATGCTTCACTAGTTGATACCTATCAAAGGATATGGGAGAAATTATCCATCATCTCATTCCTTTGTCACTCGAGCGCCTCTTCAAGAAATAATTTGAAAGGATCTCTTACTCCCTAATATTTATTTAATTCCACCATGGGAGGCTATTGGGGTTGGTGAGGCTGGTCTTGCAAGGGTTCAACCAGTTCACAACTCCTTATACTCTGGCCTCATTGGGGACATGCACAAAAAAATAGAGATAGGGCATACCACTTTGATACCACTAATCTAGATTTATGAAGGAACAAAATGAAACACATGTTTAAAAAAAATCACAGAGATACATGAAAAAAATTTCAATTAATAAATAGCAACTATTTAAAATTATTTACATGCAAAAAGGAAACAAACTAGCTTAGGTGATGGTAGCTTATCTCTGAGAAGAGATGTGATCACTACATTCCTTCTAAACTAAGTTACAATGAGGCTATTAGGAATTTTTTATCATGAAGAAACAATGAGAAACCATAAACATCCAAAAAACTAACCCTAGGAGATGAAGCGCCAAAAGCTTGTGGGCCCCATTGGGTTTAGGCTAAACGTCAACTTCTTAGGGTCGTAACTTTGGCATACAATCCTTGTTTTGCGCACATGATATACTATTAGAAAGGTGTATTTGAGGACAAACACTTTTGACTGTAACTGTTGCCTTTGGCTTACATTTTCCCATTTCCCAAAAGCATGTTGTTTAGGGCCTCTAAACAGCTATGGAAGTTCAATATACATAAAACTACCAGAAATACAATACTATCGAAATAGGAAATTGTGCTGGAAATTGGGAAACTAAAAGGAAATAGTGTTCGGGGTCCAATTGGAATAGGTGGGTGGCCACCAATATCCACCTGGATCATCATTTTCTCAATATTATGTTAGTCCTTACTTTATTTCTGATCATCAATTTGTAGAACTTTATAGGATGTTTAGTAAAGTGGTTTTTTGTTTTTCTTGTCATCTTATTATTATATTGTAGTTAACAATTTATTATTGTTCTTTTGGGTGAACTAAGTTTATATATAAAAGGAAGTGGTTTGTTAGTGAGTGAGGAAATATGCAACCAGGTTTTTCTAGTCGATGTCATTGTTTGTAAAGGTGTCATTAGGATGTAGCGTATTTGAGAGAATATCTTGCTTTGCAATTTGCTTCTATCAATTTTTCTTGCAGCTTGGAGTTTTAATTTTATGTGGTTATGATTCTGGCAACCACCTTTACTCCTTGTTGTGGATTTATTAAGCCCCCCACTTTGTTCAATCAAGGATATATCCAATCCAATTTTTGGAGAACATATCTCTTTTGGATATGTGGTTTAGGATCCAACTATTGCTTAGATTAATGTTGTCTCCTTCAAGCAGACAATGCTTTGATAGTCTCCTACACTCCCTTCCTCTATTCTAGTTCATGAAGCTTCATTTATTTCCATTCATGTTGACTCATACACTGAAGAATAGATAGATTTCCTTATATCTGGAAACTTTGTTTGCCATTTTTTTGGGTTTTGGCCTTGCCTTGCAAATCGTTAGTCTTGGATAACAAAATATTTTCTTCCTATGATCAAGCATGAGCTCTTCATCCATCCTTGTGCTAGGGGGATTTGTTGCAAATTTTGATGACACTGAAGTTAGGGATTTGATATCTATTTCCAACCCATACTTTGGGGGCAATGTCAGTCTGTGTTTGAAACTTAGTATTTCTCCTTTGATCCAGTAACTGATTTCCTAACTTTGACTCTTGTTTGGGCATGGCTTCCAAATATATCACTACATATATGCATTTTCCCCACTCTTTAGACTATTAATATTTGTTTAGGAAAGTTCCATTTTTCCTCCCAAGAAACTCAGAAGAAGAATTACTACCTTTGTCCAAATCTATGTGGAAATGGACCTTAGTCTTGGGTTTCCAACTAAAATTAATTTGACTGGGAAATATTTCTCTTGAACTCAAAAATTTGATTATGATCATGTTTCATTGATGTAGGAATCATTTTAATATAGGGCATATAGCTACTCATTGTCTTTATGGGTTAAATAATGGTAAAAATAAGTAGCGAAAATGTACATGGTGGATTGGCAGCACCAAGGATCTGTTAAAGTTTCAGATTGTTCTATGGTATATCAACTGCTTTAGCCCAATTGAATACTTCAATTAACAATATGTCCAATACTAATCATCCTTTCCAATCATTAACATTAATTGAAGATAGAACAATAAATGCAATTAAAAAGGATATAATCAACACATCAACAAGAGACATTTGGTTTGGTCAAAGACCAGGAGAAAACCCCACAAGTGGGAAAACCCTTTGAAATTATTCTTCTATTAGATTGTCATAAAATGTTTAGTAGAGAGTACAATGATCCCAATACAATATAATCAAGAAAAATAACCCAATAACACTCATACATATGTTTCCAACATCAATATATATTAGAGACAACTTTTCCTACTTGCTGTCAATTTCAGTCAACAAACAAATTTCAGTCAAACTCTCCAGTCATAAGGAGGAGGAGTTGTGGGAGTGATTAAGACTGCTAGGCACGCCCTTAATACTGCAAGCCAACGAATGTAGCCAAATTTATCCTTTGACGAGCTAACGACTATAACCATAAACCCTAGAAATAGATGTGAGCTTTGAACCCCGTAATTTCAGACATGAACTTCTTTTGTCATCCTAGCCTCAGACATGTGTCAACGAATCAATGAAGAAGAGAAGAAAAAGATACTTGGTGATGTACAAATGATCTTGAGGTCAGCTTTATTTATAGGCTTCCAATGGTGACCAATTTAACATTGGGGTTGACCTACCCAAATGTGCATATGTGGGATTTTCTTCATAAGTACACTTTCTCTTGTCCAAATTTTGAGGATCTTAAGGTTGATTTTGGTCCTCTCAAAAAGAGGAATTCAACGAAATCATGATCTCCATCGAATGAGTTGTAAAACGTTGAATTTTTTTCCTATTTGGATAATTTAACACTCCCTCACAACTAGGGATAATTCCATCTGTCAATATCTGACCATCGATCAACATGTCATCCTGTCATCATATCATGTCCCATGTCTTCTCAACCCTATCTATTGAAACATTATTGAATATAAAGAAGAATAGTCATCGAGGAGAAAAATATACCACTCTCTACATCATCAAAGAGAATGTTTCAATCTGAAACCACATCAGGGAGTACATCTCAACTGAGAATCTCATGGGGGAGCTAAATATCTTTGACCCCATATTGATAAATAGGTGATATAGGGGAGCACATCTCAACCCATCCTATTGCCTATTGATCTTCCCAAAAATGGCCCTCAAGAGTCATGTGGTAGAACACTTACATCATAATCCAATATTGGGCTAGATACCCGACTTACCAAAAGGTAAGGATCACATGCCCCAAGCCTCCTCAACTCGTTGGATAGACAGGGAGGGACAATTTGAACAAGCCCGGCTCATGGGTATGCTACCAACTTGGGTATACTCTACAAAGACCAAGATAGGGTAGAACATCTCTAACACTATGGGTAACATATAGGGGTGATACCTTATTGTTTAGAGATCCCTCAAACACAGGAGCCCTCTATCTTAATTCCACACCCTAGGAGCTCAAATAGGAGGGAAGAGCTGGCTCAATGTCCTTGATCAATGATGAAACTTATCAAGAGGGGTCACATCCATCAGTCCAAGCTGCTCTCTAAAGACCAAGAACTTCCCTTTTATGAAATCCTTGGTGAGAATATATGTAATCTTCTCATCTATTGATATGTGATGGAGTCTAATGGCTCCTCTTTGTACCATGTCTTGAATGAAGTGATATTGGATCTCTATGTGCATGGACTTGTCATGAAATACATGATTCTATAAAGACATATCAAATATTGTTGTTGCAATATATCAATGTAGTGTGTAGGAGCTGCTCAAATAGCTCTACAAAGAGCATCCTCAACCAAAATGCTTCACAATTAACCATGATAGCGATAATATATTATGCCTTGGAAGAACTCAATGCTACAAACTTCTGCTTCTCGTTCATCCAATATATCATGGAAAATCCAAGGCTAAAAAAACATCCAAGCGTAGTCTTCATGTCAAAAATTTTTCTTGCCCAATCACAATCGATGTATCCATGAAGTCAAACATATCCAATAGAATATCTTAGAACAAGTGTGATCATTCCATGCAAATATCTCAAAATGTATTTGGTAGCGATCCAATGTGAATGGAGAGGCTCTGTCATGAATTTAATCTAAGTGCATAGAACATTTCTAGATGAGTGTTCACTAGGAACATCAGAACTCAAATCAACTATCTATACACGGATGGATTCACCAAATTGGGTCTTGCAAATTCTCCACATAAAATCTTGAAGTTAATTTCCATCGACGTCGGTAGTGAATTTCATTCTGTCATTCCAAATATTTCCAAAAAATTCACAACATATTTTCCTTGTGAAAGGAAAATCTCATCGTGCCTTTTCCACATCTCAAGGCATAGAAAGTAATGAATGATTATAAGGTCCTTCATCTCAATTTTAGAGGATAGATATCTCTTACACTCAATCATCAGGGGCCCACTACCTATCAAGAATAGACCATCAACATATAAACCAAAATAAACAGAATACCTTGGACTACCTTGAAGTAGAGGTTGGGATCGACATTTCTTCTTGTGAATCCCAACTTCACCAAATAACTGTCTATCTGGGCATACCATGCTTTGGGGTCTTGCTTCAAACAATAGAATGCCTTCTTCAACCTACAAAAATGTGTCTTTCTATCCTCTACTTCAAATCCTTGTGCCTACTCAACATACACTTCTTCTTGTAACATACCACGAAGGATTGCAGTCTTCAAGTCCATTTGATGAGGGTCCATCCTTGACTTGTGGCAAGGGAAACTATTTAATGAATGGTTATATATCGATCCATAGGTGCAAATATATCATCATAATATTCTCCCTCTTCGTAGGAGAATACTCAAGGCATGAACCTTGCCTTTCCTTTCTTAATGCTGCCATCAACGTCATGCTTGATATTGAATAGCCACTTTGAAGTCACCACATATTTCCCCTTTGGTCTGGGCACAACATCTCATACATCATTGTTCATCATTGATTCATATTCTTCAGCCATAGCATATTTCTAAACTTTTTCTTTTATGGTTGCTTCAAAGGCGGGGGTTTCAGCTTAAATCATAGTGCTCATGGCTTCAACATATCCTTGTTAGTTGCAAGGCTTATTTCTTTCTCTCAATGATATTTGAATGAGAACACGTCTCTCATCATCCTGTAAAGTATCACGAAGAAAAAGTGGCCTCTTCCTAGTGGGAGGATGACATGTAGGAATTTTAAGGGTAAGTTCCTCAGAAAGAACACCAAAAGGACACCGCTCACAACCAGATCTCAAATCAATACACCAGTATTTTTGATGTGGTTAAAACCCTCAAAGAGGGAAACAGTCCACAGCCTGAGCCAACGTGGCCACTT
>APFE030181396.1:0-14083 GCA_000404065.3 Pinus taeda
TATAATAAGATGGGGATGGCCCACTTTTCCACATTCTAACATTTGATAGAGATCTTTCTCTCATAAAAATTGAGGAAGAAACTAGTTCTCAGAATTTAATATTTCTCATTTTTGGTAGTATATCACTTGGAAAACCTATGGTGACTAACTTTTTTATCACCTAGTCACTAATGTCTCTTTTTTTACTAGTGCTTCCTTAACCTCCTAGAAGGTAATTTCCTTCATCAAAGTCGTGTTTTGATCTTCAATGACCAATCTTATAATATAGGCCATTATCTTTCTCAATGGATTGTAATCTATTAGGGTTAGTTTTTTTAAGGAGATTGTTGTAGAATGAAGTAATTTCATTTTCAATATCCCTATGATAAGAGAGTTGATGTCCATTCTGAATGGTAAGTGAGAAGATACAATTACGATTCTTGTGTTTCAACATTGGTTTATGGAAAAAATGAATGTTCTTTTCCCCTTCCTTGAGCCATGAGATCCTCGATTTTTGCCTCCATAAAGTCTCATATTGCTTCTATCATTCCTCTATCTTTTTAAGAACCTACCCCCCCTCCTTCTTTGAAAAATATTTAGAACACCCTTAAAAGTGACATTTTTTATTGAATGCATTCCATTTCAATTTCCATATTTTGTTTTTTCTTGAATATGTTGCCCAATTTTTAATTAATCCTTTTAGATTTTTTAACTAATGTTGAACGTTGAATATGGGGAGAGGCTTGGATTATCCATGTCTCACTAATATTTCTTGGACTTCTCCACAAAGGATGGATCTATTAATAAAAAACTGTCAAATATGAATGGTCAATTTTAAGCACCTTCTTTGACGTCCAATTCTAGCACTATAGGCCACTCGTCTCGTTAGTTTTTAGTAGCTTCTTTGAGGTCCAATTTTAACAATATTGGTGAGTGGTCCATGGGAGCACTCGAAAGGATTGAAGCTTCCAAAAGGAGGTATTTTTCTAGCAATGATTTCGAGATAAGAAACATGTCGATATGATAGGCCATCTTGTGCCTACCTCCTTACTCTAGTCCATGTATAGCTTCCATTTACGTTTCTATCTGAGCTAAGTGCATGTTCCTAATTACATCTTCGAAGGAATGTGCAAGGTAATCATATTGATTTCCCCTCTAATGATGAATTTCTAATTCAAATGCAACTACTAAAGCTAAATGAGTTTGTTGAGAAAGTAAATTTTATTCGTAGTGGATGTGCCCCATATATTACGATTAAGAAACCCATATCGTTTGATATGATTTGTTGAAATTTTTTAGACAAGATCATAGGGGCTTCTAACGAGTTATGAAAATTTGCTTCCACTAGAGCCTCCATGCTCGCTCTAACAACCTTTACCTCATTCTCATTCTAATAACCTTTACCTCATGCAAGATGATATTGCTAGGTTTTTCCTTATTAATTTTGTCTCTAAGTAGTCTCTATTTTCCATTGTTTTTGAGAGCCCTTATGTTCCACAAAATCACTTTCATTGAGAATGAGGTCTGGGGAAAAACACCTTTGAAAGTAAACTAATCTTGCATGAATTGGCCAAAATATTCCCTATCTATTGTATTATCTCTTGTGGAGTTTTCCTCCCCCAACATTTGTATCCTTTGATTGGTTTGAGGGTGTCACTTGAATCCAAATAATGAGAATAGTGATGAGGAGTTGTGGGAATCGACACTCTCCCCAAAAGTGTGAATTGAATGCTATGATATGATTGTTTGAGAAGAGCCATTTACACCTTGAAAATTAAACTTGGTCCTTGGCATTGTAGCTACTCTAGTATCTTGGAGAGGGTTTTCTCCTCTACTTCCACTTCATCCAAGTCTTCTAAGCTTACTAGATAACATTTCCCCATTCTGATTTCTTCCAACATTGTCTTTACATCATGTATTTGAGGCTCCATAAGTGTCATGTCTTCGAGTGTGCTATGTGGGTTTTTTCTTTTCTTTGTAGAAGTGGTTTGCATAGGCTCGAGTTGTGGTTGCAAGGATTCCTCACATGAATTTTGATACTATTGCACTGGATATTTCCCAGCTAAGGCTTCAAATTTTGAATCTTTATTTGGGGATCTTGCTCTCCTAAGACAAAAAAAAATCTTTCTCGAGGAAAAAATTATTTCTCGAGGTTGAAGCAAAGCATCGAGAAAGAGATGAAGAGGCTAAAATTGTAAAGAAAATAAGGGCCATTCTCAAAGGCCCTTGAATGATCGTCTAAATTATTGAAGATCATCACAAGAAAACCTTTGACTCCAATACTTAGGTCAACATGAACTTTTAGCTTCCATTTAGCCTTGATCCATTCTTCCATACCTCATTTCGGTGGCGAAGTACCAATAAATTTGTAGATTAAAGTGTGGCCTTGCATGAATTATATGTGCTCCAATATTTTGTTTGACTTGACCTCATATTTGGGGCTCTGAATGAATTTTGGAACATAAGGACTTGATCTATTGTTGTGTCATGTGGTGCTAAGGATTGGGGCATATTTTTGATCTCCTTGTGATGAATGAATTTCCAAGGGGCGAGGATTTCCTAGACTTTTCACCTCCTCACACTACTTGAGAACTTGTCTCCATTGCAATTTATTCCAAAATTGTTTTTGCATCGTGAATTTCAAGCTACATATGCATTGTGCTTCCACCATGTTATTTTGGTTTCTCCTATTCCTTGAAGAAGTTTCTTGCATGGGCTTGGATTGTAGTCCCAAGGATTCATGAGTGTGACTTCTGATACTATTCTAGTCAATCCTTCTCTACTATGGATTCAATCTTTTTTTTTTGGACTCAAGGTAATACAATGTAAACTTTGAAACAGGAACTATAAACTGAAAACGGGAACTCTGGCCAAAAATCCCCGAAAAAACATCAAAAACAGTGCTAAAAACGAAAAGTGTGTATACTAGAACGATGGTTTCTTTTTTAGGGTCAATTTTGAACATGTTTTAAAAATTGTAGTGAAAATGAAATTTTCGTGCAAAAAACACCCTGAAAACGAAAAGTGTTGATACTAGAATGATCGTTTTTTTTAAGGTCAATTTTCGACATTTTAAAACAATGCTAGTAAAATAGAATTTTTATGTGCAAAAAACAGTTGTTTATGAGGGAAAAAACACACTAATGTTTTTGGTAGAATAATAATTTTCTCTCCTAAGTATAAACTCAACATGTTTTAGTAATGACCATCAAGATAAAATAATGGGATTTGAAACACTTTAAAATTCTATTACCCGGGAATCACCCTGCCACCCCCATGGGCCATTAGGTCGCCGGGCTGGGGCAGAGGCTTACAGATAGCCTCTGCCCCACCCTAGTGGCCCAATGACCCACATGGTGGAGAGGTGATTTCAAGACTGACTGTACCATCCCCGTGGGCCATTGGGCCACCAGTGTGGGACGGAGGGCTATGGACAGCCTCCGCCACACCACAACAGTCCAATGACTTGCAGGGGTAATGGGGCGATTCTTGGAATCACCCTATTGCGGATAACCTCCTACCCACCCTAGGAGCCCAATGGCCTGCAGAGGTCGTGGGGTGATTGCGGGAATCACCCTGCCACCCTCGTGGGTCGTTGGGCTGCCGAGGTGGGGCGAAGGGTGGAGTGATTCCCAGAATTTCCCTGCCACCCGCGTGGGCTATTGGGCTGTTGGGGTGGGGCAGAGGTTTTTGAGAGCCCTGTGCCCCACCCCGGTGGCGTAACAACTCACGGGGGTGGTGGGGTGATTCCCAGAATCACTTGGCCACCCCTGCGGGTCATTGGGCCAACAGGGTGCGGCGGAGGCTAGAAAGTCTCTGCCCCACCCGGTAGCCCGACGGCCCGTAGGGAGAGCCTCCACCCCACCTCAGAGGCCTAACGGCCCGCAGGGGTGGCGGGGCGATTCCTGGAATCACCTCGCCAACCCTGCGGGCCATTGGGATACCAGGGTGGTGGGCGATTCCCAAAATCGTGCCGCCACCCCCGCAGACCATTGCGCTGCCGGGGTTATTGTTATTGTCAAGCTTCAAGGGGAAAAAAAATTCAAGGATGCAACTTACATGGTAAGACGTTTAAAATGTATATTTGATTGATGTTAAAAAATTCATTTATGTACAAGTTAATTGAAATTTTACTATTTCATGTTACAGGCAAAAGTTAAATCTTCTTAACCGTGAAGATCAACTATTTATAAATGATTGTGTGTTAATCCATATTGATAGTTGGGAAAAATATGATCGCTATATGTCTATTATTTTTAATCGGGTAGATGGAAATAGTCATAGCCAAGTACTGACTTATGATGTTGTTGTGAGAAAACTAACATATGAAGACAAAGAAGAAAAAGGAGAGATGGTTAACATTTATAAGAGAACCACAGTTATTCATTAACTATCTTATAGACATATGTTCAAATGAAGGAGATTGGGTTTTCGATTTATTTTCTGGCTCATGTAAGTTTTATTATATGGAATTGAATTTCAATATGTTATTTCTTAATTTATATGTCATTGTACTAATTTACTTCATTATGTCAAAGGATCCCCAACCACCACTATAGGAAATGATTGGAAAGACATACATTGGGAGATTTCCAGACATCAATGACCCATTATAAGAGGAAAATGAGCAAAATGAAGTAGAAAATATTGTGGAAGAAGATAATGATGAAACTCTAGAGGACAAAGATTTTGGATTATGTGACATTGTTGATTAAGTTTAAGTTATGATTGGAAATCAAGCTCATTTTTTGTAACTATTAATTAGTTATAATTGTAATGTTGACCTTGACATTTTCTGAGAAGAATAAGCACTCAATTAAGGTTGTTATGCATTCAATATTTGTATTATGTGATTTTCACATTAATTTTTATGTTTATCATTATTTTTTGAAAAAATTTGTGATTATTATTATTATTTTGACATGAAATTCAGAAAACAAACTATTATTTAACCATTTTTAGTTAAAATTTTTGTATAAAAATTGTTATTTTAACATGTCATTTCTAGCAAAAAAATTATCAAAATGTGTAGTTTTTTAGTTATATTTATGTTAAAAATGATTATTTTTATGTCAATTTTTAAAAATTATTGTTTTTTAGAGACAATTATTTCATGTGGATTGAAAAATTAATTAATGGTGTATAAATATGTAGAATATCAAAAATTCAAAATATCGACCTTCTTCTTTAAATATACAAAATAATAAAAAGCTTCACTGCAAAAAAAATAAAAAAAATATTAAGAAGAAGACCACTTAAAAAATTATTAATTTTAGGAAATAATAATTTACATTTCATACATTAGAAAATTTAAAGTCAAAATGGGTCTTTTAAAAAAAGAGCCTCATGCAGAATTACCACTTTTTTGAATGAGCATGAAAATCACTACCATTCTAAAACACAATGTACATAAAAAAATATAATGTTCTAAAAACTATGCTCTAAAAAAAACATGTGTATTCTGCATCACTCCCTTTCAAAATCGGGTCACTTTTTTGCTACCTCTACAAAATGGGTAACAATATCAGTTCTTGTTTCAAAGTTTATATCTTTGTATCCTTAAGGTTAGGTTTTCGGGGCCTATGGTTGCTCCTCCTCTCTCATGATTGTTGAAACCTTTTTTATTAGTGCTTATGACTATCTCCTTTGGCTTGGGGGGATTGATGAGGGGGAAGTCCCTATAAATGTATTCATGTTCATGGTACCTTTTACAACAAAAGGGATATGCTCATAATCAATGGGTTGTATGATATCCTCATCATGGGGGAAGATAAATATGGATTTCAATAGCAGCCCTGAAGCATTCATGTACACATATATCCTAACATAGGTATTGCACCTCTTGGATTTTTTTATTTATGAGGATTTAACATAGTTCCAATGGTATTTCCAATTCCCACAAAGATATATTCTTGCCAATATTTAATTTATATAGCGTACAATATTTCCAATATAGGAGCAACCAAAAATGTTTTTTTATCTCGGTTGAAATAAGGCATCCATAACTCAATGAGGAGACAAGAATTTTTAAGAAAATAAAGACCATTCTTGAAGACCCTTGAACAATCCTCTAAATTCATGAAGACTATTATAATAAAACCTTTGGATCCAAAATGCAAATTAATATGCATTTTTTGCTTCCATTTAGCGTTGATCCATGATACCAAATCTTGTTTTGTTGGCGAAGCACCAATAATTTTTCATATTAAAGTGTGGTCTTGCATGGATTCTATGTGATCCTTGATTTTATCTTGCTTGAACTTGTATCTGGGGTCTTCAAAGAATTTTGAAAAATACTAGCTTGATCTACTATTCTTCCATGTAGCACCAAGGATTGGGGCATATTTTTTACCTCCTTTTGATTAATTTCCCGATGGGGATATTGATGAGGTTCTACTGCTGCCACCTTTTTCCTAGGCTTAGCATCTTGAGAGACTAAAAATGGTAGGAGGGAACCACACCCCCTGTCTCGGATGAGGTGGTCATAGGTTGGTGAAAATCAAGCTGAAAATAAAGTCCTAACAAAATATTAGAGTTGGTTGTGGAAAATGCCAATGTTTCACGGTTGTAACACATGTAAACCCTAAAACTAGCTCATCAACATTGTCGTGTGTTGTTTCATAGGTTCTCCACCATATTAGTCTTAACTATTATCACTTGATTTGATTAATTAATCAAGCCCCCTTCTTTTCTTTGTATATATAACATTAATTATAATACTGTACCTAACAATAATTTTAATTTTTATATAAAATTATTTAATACATTTTATACAACTTAATTATTACAATTTAGCTAAACTAAAGGAAATACAAATAAAATTCCAAGCCATTAGTGACCACTTATGGTCTCTAGTTGCTCCTCTCTAAAGAAAAGAACACATAATGTTTCTCATTGAGCTCAAGATGACTTTCAGTGCATTTAGGACCAAAATTCTATAAATCGAGAGTGATTGAAGCACCAATTTGGGGAGAATTAATCTTCTTAGAAATTGTAAGGCTTTGAATGTCCATTTGTTTATTTTGGAGGAAATTATATCCAAAATATCTCTCTAGTGAATAGTTTTCAAGGAATTCTCTTTTAGGGTGACTCCTTGATAAATGATTAGGAAAGAGGCTCATGAGAAACCCAAAATACATGAAAAATGAGATTGAATGCTAGGATTTGTATTGAAGAAGAAGACTTGGGACTTGTTGGGGTGTATTTTAGTATGAGAGGCTAGCATAAGGTTATTCAAAATGTGCTTAAAGGCCAAGTCCTCTTGAATCGAGGGCTCACTCATAAACATAGTGTCATCCATAAACTACTGGTGGTAAACATTTATTGAGAAGAATTCCATCTAGCACAACATTAGGCATAGAATATCTATGAAAATTCTTGAGGCCTTCAACAACTCACAAAAACCAAGAAGGGTACAGTGGGTCTTGTTGGTGTATACCTCGAGAGGTGCTAAAGGTGTAGGATGGGGAGCCATTGATCAAGATAGAGAAGAAAGTGGAGGAGAATAAGGAAGCCACATGTTTAGCCCAATCATAAAAGAAACCAAATGCTTTCAAAGTTCAGAGAAGATAAGCCCAGCTCAATTTATCAAATTCTCTTGACAAATTTAATTTGATTACCATATATGCTTTTCTAACTTCTTTCATAGTGTGTATAAGTTCATGGGCTACTACGATCCTGTCTAGGATTTAATATAGCCCGAGTTCTCCTTGGAGTTAAGCAAAGGAAACATGGTTTGAGTATGTGCAGAATGATCTTCGAAAGGATTGTGTACATCACGTTTCATAATGCTATAGTTTTGAAGCTACTTGGGTCTCTTGCTCGTGCTCATTTAGGAGAAAGAGTGAGGAATGTGGCATTTGAAGTAAGGGGGAATATAGAATCTTCTTTGTGATTCCCCTACCAAAGCTAATATCTCCTCATGTAAGAATTCCCAACTTGTTTGGAAAACATATGAGGTGAAGCCATCTAGTCTAGGGACCTTATTTTTTGAGAGGCTCACCAGTGCTTAATCCTCAACATCATACAAGGTAATTTCCTTCATTAAAGGCATGTTTTGATCTTCAATCACCCATCTTATAATTTGGGCGATTATTTTCTCCATGGCTTGTAATCTATTAGGGTTAGGTTCTT
The DNA here is from genome assembly GCA_000404065.3 of Pinus taeda. Taxonomy (NCBI): domain Eukaryota; kingdom Viridiplantae; phylum Streptophyta; class Pinopsida; order Pinales; family Pinaceae; genus Pinus; species Pinus taeda. The sequence continues at coordinate 8,113 of APFE030181396.1, forward strand.
TAAGGATATTGTTGTAGAAGAAGTAATATATTTTTCAATATCCCTATGATAAGAGATATGATATCCATTCTAACCGATCTGTGAGAAGATACAATTATGATAGCTATGTTTCAACATTGGTTTGTGGAAAAACTGAGTGTTCTTGTCCCCTTCCTTGAGTGATGATATCCTAGATCTTTTCCTCCATAAAGTCTCCTCTTGCTTCTGTCTTTCCTCTAGTCCTTTAATAACCCCCCCATCCTTCTTTGAAAAATATTTATACCACCCTTCAAGTGTCATTTATTTTTGAATGAATTCCATTTCAGTTTCCATATTTTATATTTTCTCGAAGATGTTTGAAATTTCTTGATTCAAATTTTTAATTAAACCTTTTAGAGTTTGTAACTAATGGTGAAAGGTGAAGATGGGGCAGAGGCTTGAATTATCCAAATCCCACCACTACTGCTTCGCTTTCTCTAGGAAGGATGAATCTATTAATAAAAAACTCTCAATTATGAATGGTGAGTTTTAAGTAGCTTCTTTTAGGTCTAATTCTAGCACTATATGTGGGTGGTCTAGTCAAGTTTCTGTCGCTTCTTTGAGGTCCAATTATAACACTATTTGCAAGTGGTCCGTGTGAGCACTCAGAATGATGGAAGATTCGAAGAGGAGGTATTTTTCCAATAACGATTATGAGATAAGAAATATGTATATTTTCTCTCGCGCCTACCTCCTCTATTGTTATCCAAGTATAGATTCCATTTACTATTTCTATCTCAACTAACGCCATGTGCCTAATTTCATATTTGAAGGACTATGTGAGGTAATCATATTGAATTCCCCTCCAAAAATGAATTTCTTCTTCAAATGCAGTTGTTGAAGCTAAATGAGGTTGTTGAGAAAATAAATTTTATCCCCAGCACGTGTGCCCCATATATTTCCATTAAGAAACCCATATTCTTCGATATGATTGGTTGAAATTTTTGAGAGAGGATGAGACAGGATCGTGGGGGCTACTATGAATCATGAAAATTTACTTCAATGGGGTTCAATAGGATTCAGAGATTGTTTTTCCTTTAGCATCAAGAGAGATCGACTCATGCCCTTTCTACCATTACTCCACTAGAGCCTCCATGGTGGCTCAAACAACCTTTACTTTGTGCAAGATGATAATGATAGGTTTTTTGTTACTAATTTCGTCTCTAAGTAGTCTCTATTTTATGTTGTTATTGAGACCACTTATGTTCCACAAAATTACTTTCATTGAGAAGGAGGTATGTGGAAAAACACCTTTGAAATAGAACTAATATTATGTTAATTGGCGAGAAGATTCTGTGTTTGTTGTATTATCTCTTGTGCACTTTTCCTCCCACATCATTTGTCTCCTTTGATTGGTTTGAGGGGGTCTCTCAAATCCAAATAATGAGAACAATGATGAGGATTTGTGAGTCAACAATCTCCCCAAAAGTGTGAATTGAATCCTAAGATATGATTGTTTGAGAAGAGCCATTTGGACCTTGAAAACTGAACTCGGTCCTTGGCATTGCAACTACTCTAGTATCTCGGAGAGGGTTTTCTCCTCTAATTCCACTTCATCCAAGTCTTCTATGCTTAGCGGAGATCTTGCCTCCATTTTCATTTACTCCAACATCGTCTTTGCATCATGCATTTCACGCTCCATTGAGTGCGTTATCTCAGTTTTTCATTTTCTTTATAGAAGTGCCTTGCATGGGCTCGAGTTGTGGTTGTAAGGATTTCTCTCGTGACTTTTGATCCTATTGCAATGGATTATGTTGTGCTCAGAAAATAAGGGCCATTCTCAAATGCCCTTGAATGATCATCTAACTTAGTGAATATCATCGTAATAAAATCGTTGACTCCAATATATAAATCAACATGCACTTTTAGATCCCATTTAGCATTGCTCCATGCTTCCATGTTTTGTTTCGGTGGCGAAGTATCAATAAATTTGACACATTAAAATGTGGCCTTGCATGAATTCTATGTGCTCCAAGATTTTATTTGACTTGACCTCACTCTTGGGATTTTGAAATACTTTTCAACCACAACGACTTGATCCATTGTTGTGGCATATAGCGCTTAAGATCCTTGCAGGGAGGATTGATGAGGTGTGGTTGCCGCCACCTTTTTCCTAAAATTATCATCTCGTGAGACTACATTGTCGTAGGAGTGGGGCCATGTTTTTCCTAGACTCAGCATCTCGTGAGACTACATTGTGGTAGGAGGGGTTCACCACCTCTCCCATGGACTAGGAGACCATAAGTTGATGTGAATTAAGGTAAAAATGAAGTCTTAGCGAAAAATTAGAGTGGGTTATAGAAAAAAGTTTGAAGGTTGTAATGCATGTAAATCCTAAATCTAGCTCATCAAATTTAATCTTTAGCAAGAGGTGCTCCACCACCATATTATAATTAATTCTCATTATTGATTTAGTTAATTAATTAAGCCACCTTATTTTTTTATATTGTATATAAAACATTAATTATAGCATTGTACCCAAAATACAAAATAATTAATTGTAATATTTATATAGCATTATTTAATACATTTTATACAACATTATAACTATTTAAATAAGAAATATACGAGAAATATTTAAATAAATTAAAAAGGATTACAAATTTAAAAAGGGAAAGCCTAATTCTCCCATTTTTTTAGAAATATGGAAAATAAAAAACGTAATTCAATATATCATAAACATTATATAAAATAAAAAATAACAAACAAACACGTGGCATTCATGGTGAGGCATCCACGTGTGCGAGTGTGTTCAATGAGAAGGAAGTTTGTCCATCTGACTGAGATATGACCGAGATACGACCTTGGGTGGTTCGCTGGTTCTTCCATATCTAATGCGCACCTAGAACCTTCGAGCCTTAATACAGCCTATATCCAGTCCCAATTTTGATCAACGGAATGGTTGTATTGAGTCCCAAGTTTCATCAGGGGAACTAATTTGTTTTCTTGACACGAAAGAAGTTAGGTAATTAGAAGGAATAGGTACCGTCCACTCGTCGTTAGATTTTTTGAAGCTAGGGAGCAACAGAAGGATGATTTGACATTTTGATATGCAGATGAATTGAAAGTAGAGTTGCAGGTGATCTTTCTTTTATTTTTAGAGCTTTTATGAATTTTGTGATTTTTCAACAAGCTGGTGTTAAGTTAAAATTTTTAGAGGCAAATAGGTTTTCTAAATAATACTAACAGTTATTTGTAGAAATTGTTCCGAAAACATCTAGATTATTTTAAAGCAGTGTGTAATATGTTTCAAAAACTCTGTTCATAAATTTGCATATAAATACTTAAAATCCCTAAAAAAATACTTAAAATTCAGAACAAAAATGGTGAAAAGTAAGTAACTCATATAATTACTTAAAATCCCTAAAAAATACATAAAATTCAGAATAAAAATGGTGAAAAGTAAGTAACTTTACAGACAGGGTAAAGACATAGAAATTAGTAGCCAATTATTCCAACAATTTTATTATCTAAATTCATGTACAGTGTTGCAGTTCATTACTTATATTCCATTTTCAAGTTTGTAGAGCTCCAGGACAGGTTGACGCCCCAGGAAAGGTCCCCTGCCCAGCTCTACTCCCAAGGTAAGGTTGAATCCCCATCCTCCCATCCCTCTGATCATCCCATTAGATCATCCCATGTTCTCTTGCTTATGAGACTTTTGATTGACTCCAGGGCAGCTCCTTACGTGTGACGACAGTGGGGGTATGCCTGTGCACATGTATGTATCCCTGTATGTGTCTGGACGGGTATGTGTGTATGCGTTTGTGTGTGTTATCGTGCATGTGCGGAGATAGCGTGATCGCGCATAACAGTTTAGAAACTTGCTTTGGCCTTCTTCTGATATCTAAAAAAATATAATGCTTTTACACTACCTTGATATCCAAAAAAAAAATATAATGCTCTAAAAATATAATGCTCTTACACTACTTTGTATTGAGTATTGTATTAAAAAATTACAAGTGTTTTTAAAAGTAGTGGAAAACCCAATTCTAGTACAACTTGAAGTGCCATAAAAAAAATTATTTGCAAGTTTGTTTATTTATGTTAAAATTGAATATTTTATATCAAAATATTTTTTACAGTTAGTTTATTTATTTATGTTTAAATTGAATATTTTTTATAGATAGTTAGTTTATTTATTTTTAAGTTGAATAATTTTCACAGTTAGTTTGTTAATTTATTTATGTTTAATTTGAATATTTTTCATAGTTAGTTTATTTATATTTAAATTAAATATTTTATTATCTATGTTTAAATTGAATATTTTTAAGAGTTAATTAGTTTATTTATGTTTAAATTAAATATTTTATTTCAATTTTTTGTTATACAAGATATTTTTTAAATTGAATATTTTTCACAGTTAATTTGTTTATTTATATTTAAATTGAATATTTTTCACTTAGTTTATTTAGTTATTTTATTTAGGTTTAAATTAAATATTTTATCTCAAATTTTTTTCATTGCTTTATATAATTTATGCTCGATATTTTTTCTATACCCGAACCATTTACCCTCATTTACCCACAAAAACACTCATAAAAGAGAAAAAAAACAGTGTTTTCCATTCTTCTAAGTTTCCATAGTATTTAGAATAACCATGGGTGTTTTTTAATCTTATAAAAGGTATGTGGGAGGAAGACCGGAATTTTTAGTACCATTGGGTAGTAAAGACAACTTAATGGTAAGTCGTAATTCGAATGGGATTGTATTCATGACCCTCTCACCCAAAAGGGTTTTGATAATTTTTATTTTTTTATCCACTGAGAAAACTTAAGAGGATATTTCAAAATATTTTTGCAGACGCCCTTGAAAAAGCAACCCCGCCCGCTCACTTCCTCTATACAGGTTAGTTGTTCACTACAGCTCTGGACTCTGTACTTGAAGTTTTCCCGTTTAATTGTCATTGTTAATTCAATTGCTTCAATTGAGGTGAAAAGGCTGATGAAGTTCTGAACCGTAACAACCAAGTCACCTTTCTACGGAGAATAAACAGCGGGCTCATCCATCCATGCATTCATCATATGGCAATTCTTGGCTGTCCAGAATGTTTATCAAATCTGTATTCAGCTGAATCCGTAAGCTGTGGCTCGCCCATTTTCCGTCAGGCAAATAATACGTACGCAGCGGCTCTCCCATTTTCTGTCAGGCAAATTTGTCCTTCGAAACATCAAATTAATGGTGGCAGATATCCACAACGACATTTTCTGCGAAATTTCACTTATGGATGTTTCGTATAGGGTTTGTTAATTTCACTTGGAACGCATATTCGTTTGTTATTGATACTGATACCTGAATTCTTTATCAACGCGCTGTCATTCAACATCAACGAGTAGTGATAGGCGAGTTATTGACTATCAACGCGGTAGTGATAGGCGAGTTATTCACTATCAACGCGGTAGTGATATGAGAGTTACTAGCAGTATATGCGGTCAGATATGCCAAATGTCCCCGCCGATATGCGACCTTTACATAACGCGAGCTATTTCCGACAGGTATTTCTGGATATCCGAGCAATCTTTGCCCGATACGCTAGTAATTTCTGGGCAATGCGGTTTGGTTATGCCGATATGCGAATTATGAGCCTGGAACGCGACCTATCTCTTCCGGATATGCTACTTATCCTTCCCGTATAAGCGTCTTATCTAGCCGGAGATAACTGGAATGATAAATCGCATATCCGGCAGAGATAAGTTGCATATCCGGCCGCTAGCGCGGAAATATCTCGCATAAATGGCAATGGTTACTGGCATTGCCGCCGAATGAAGTCGCGTATAACGTGTTGGAAATGGTTGGCGCCACCGGCAAATGGCATAACCGTGCATATCCGGCTAAGGTTACTCGCGTATGATACGAATAACTCACTTATCATACCCGTTGCGGATAACGGCGAGGGCAATTCACGCGAGTTATCTCGCGTTGCAGATAATGGCGATGGTAATTACGACGCGTT
>APFE030181404.1:0-46741 GCA_000404065.3 Pinus taeda
GTACAGGGAATAAAACACTGTTTTTTAGATTTTGGACCAGGTCTGGAAGGAGGGGTTGCCCTAGGCCATGAATGCAGCATCACAAACCATAATGGTGAGATTTGGAGCTATAACACTTGGATTCTCCGTAGCATAGATGGAGTATACTTCTTTGGAGGAGAAGGTGTTGTTGACTTCAAATTCCACAATTGGGGCTAGTGGTTTGTCAATGGTGTATGTATGATTGGAACTTTCAATTTTAATAAAAGATCAGAGCTGACACACTTTCATGCATATGTTATGAATATAGTAGGACTATTCTTGTTGTATTTTCAATGTATGTTATTTAACTTATGCTTATGCTATGAACTAATTCATTTTCATTTGTATGAATCTTGTTGAATGCATGTTGTTGTATTAATTTGTCACTGTTAACTTGAGGACTATTCCACATATTATCCTCTAATGTCATTATGCTCGTGTGTTCCTTTGAAGCTTCGTACTATTACAGGCTTCTATGGGGCCCAATTCCTTTTCCCTTCATTTGCTGGAACCTTCATGCATCCCACTTGACCTTCTGCGGGGTCACACACTTGCTCTCACCAAAGTCACCATGCACCACTCTATGTGTTTTCACAACCAAGGCATATCATTAACACCCCATTGGTGGTACTCCTACTCCAAATGGTGTGAGGTCTAGTTGGGACTTCATATCGGGGAGATCCATCAAATGTTGGCAAGTCCAACACCGTCAACAATTTCATAATCATCTTTCCCTTCATCTTGTGTTTTTATATCCACACGCATGAAATCATTTGTTCTCTTTTCATCAAAAGGCTTCTCATCCTCATCCTTTGAGGAATCACTATCCTCATGAGTAAAGAAGCTCTGCTTCTTTTAGTTTCTTTCCCTCTTAGCTCTCATATACTTATCTGATTCTTTATTGTCATATTCATTATTTTCTTTCTAATGGGGGAATTTAGATGCAAAGTGACCAAATTTTCCACAATTGAAACATTTGAAAGGAAACTTACCTTTGTATTTTCTGGACCCTCTCTTTAATCTTATGATAAATTTTTATTCCTCTATTTCATATCCATATATTGAGTCTTCTTGATTTTCTTTGGTTTTCTTATCAACATTGAAGGCTGCTTCCCTTGATGTAGATCTACCTTTTACAGTTGTATTTCATAAGAAATTAATGTTCCATATAGTTGATCCATTATTAAAGTGTTTTTATCTTGCATATCCTTAATACTTGATACTTGGCATTGAATCTAACAAGTAGAGATCTTAACACATTTTAAACTACTATGGAATCCTTCATGGTTTCATAAAGACTTCTTATATTGCTAGCTATTTCATCTACATGAAGAATGATTTTGATTATGTCCTTGTCCTCATTCATCTTCAATGATTCAAATTGCATTCTATAAACTTAGAGTTTAGCATTCTTGTTGTAGCCACTACAACAACATCCAAAATTTTTAGCCTAAATGCCTAAATTTTTGAGTGCCCCTCTACTTTTCAAGTATTAACGAGTGCGTTTATGTTTTGAATGGTCAAATTCCTTAATTGATCTAGCTATCATCAAATCCTACGGTTACTCATGCTTCCATGGTACATATTACATATATCTACCTTGCTTCATCTTGGTTCACATCCTTCTGAATGCATTAGGGTTTAGGGAATTTGTTGCTCTAATGATCCATTTTAAGCCTCATGCACCCTCAAGCTTTGTGTCTCCATGAAATGCATTTCAATTCACAAACCTGGAACATGTATCACATTAAGCTAGATGACATCCTTGCTTCATCTTGGTTCTCATTCTATTGAATGCAATAAGGTTTGTAATGTTGCTTCTTTTATGATGTATTTTCAAGCTTTATGTCTCCAATATGAATTGAAAATGATAGTAGGCATCTTGTGTTTCTAGTTATACTTCACTTCAGTTTTCACTCTCTAATTTGTATCTTCTGTTAGGATATTCCGACACATAGGAAATAGTTAAGTATAACTTGGTCTAGTGTAGAGTTAGGTAAAGTGTGTTCCTTTACTATGTACTTTTGTAACTTACAATCTAATGGTTCATTCTCTCCTCGGTATTACTAACACTTGATCTGTGGCTTCACACCTGATTGGTCCATGATCTCTATTTAAATAGCATGGAGGGTCATTTGTAAGGTGACCACTCATGAGATAAGCTTATGTAAATTTTCTTTCTTTTACATTAATAAATTGCCTAAAGTGGCTGCGTTGGCTCAGGCCGCAGACTGTTTCCCTCTTTGAGGGTTTTAACCATGTCATGAATACTGGTGTATTGAACTGTGATCTATTTGTGAGCGGTGTCCTTTGTTGTTCTATCTGAGGAACTTACCCTATAAATTCCTACATGGTATCGGAGCTATTTAAGGGCTGCATCAGTTGGTGATACAAATCTAAATCCAGTACAAGTGCATGCGACTATCATTTCCTATATCTACTATTTCTAACTACTTTCATGCCTAGAGGATTGCTGTATTGTGTTAGGAGCATATGTTCCAGTGAGGAACCCCTTTTGTTTCACGTGAAAAGGTTTCTGATAGCCATAGCTACGTCATTTTTAAGATCTGGAGGTATACAGTCTTTATTTGCAGTTTTAGTTATTCATCTCTCTGTTTATTTCGGTTTATTTAGCTCTCTATTTTTTTATTATAGTATCTATATCTTTCATTTCTATGTATGTTATTTTCCCTGCGACTGTGTGCGACCTGGGCAAATCAGAAATAGAAAGGATGGATTTTTCTCATGCATATTCTCTTTTCTACCGTGCCTTAGTGTGATCTCTAAAAATCAGAGACATTGAAGAAAATTTTTAGTTTCTGGGGTAAGCTAACTTCAAGCCACAAGGTTTGGTTTTTTCTGTATGTCCGTGTTGGGTTGTGTGGTTTTTTTTTTGTAGGCAAAAAAGAGATTTTTCAAGTAAGCAGGCACCCCAAAGCTTCAGTGACAAAAAAAAAAAAAACCTTCCTCATTTCCAAATAGTTACCCCCTAACCTTTTAAACTAGCTCACTTGGTCCAAAGTTACTTTATGAGAATAGAGGTCTTGATTCAAGTCTTTATTTTTGTTGAGTTACTTTTTCAAAAAGAACATGTAACTTATGTTTTAAATTTATGTAAAATTGTTCTCACCCATTATAAAAAGCGAGTTACTTATAATTCTAAAGTCTCTTTATCTTTTATTTAAGTTACAATTTAGTGGGTATCTCATAAAGTACTATTGTAAAAGTGACTTTCACTTATTTATAAAAATGGGTCACATAATATATAATATATATATATATATATATATATATATATATTAATATATATTTATATATATATATATATATATATATAATATATATTTTAAAGTGAGGATAATTAGATTAAGTTTGGGGGGGGGGGGTGGTTTAAATATAACATTATCACTCGCTTCTACACATTCACGCACTTCGTCGGCATTTTCAACAACTTTTCTTCAAAAATCCATAACTTCTTCATCCAGAAGTCGTTTTCAGAGCTGTTTTTTTGAATTAGCCTAATTTTTTGAGATCTTTACATTGGAACACTTAGTTTCAACATCTATAGCTTCCATTTCTATTAAAATGGAAATTCCATGCCAATTTATTCTTGACAGTGCAAACTACTTCCAGTGGTGGTCCTACATTGTGGATTTACTTAGAAGTAAAGGTCTTTACAGAAGAGCCTGAGGCCAAGAAACTAAACCTAAAGATGAAGATAAGGCAGCCAAATGGAAAAATAGGCAACATCAAGCATGTGGGTTGATAGGGATGTCTATTTTTCCAGACCTTAGATTCCATATCGCAGAACTTGATGCCCCTAATGAAGCAGTATCCTAAAAAGAATGGTCCTAAACCAAACAAGGGTCCTAAGCAATTTCAATCTCAAAATGAAAAATCAATTCAACAAAATGATAAGGCAAATAAAAACAAATGGAAGAAGACTCATAGACATTGCAACTTTTGTAATCGAGATGGCCACTTAGAATCCAAATAATTTAAGAAGATGGAAGCCTTGGAAGAAACAATGAAGAAGCATAAAATCCATTTGGAGCACTCTTCAACTTCAACATCATCTTCAGGAATAACACTTTCTGCATGTGGTTTCCAAGCATCTCGGTCTGGTTATGCACTAAATGTATCTTCTTCTTCTCATTCTCATGAGTGGCTCATTGATTTTGGAGCTTCTTATCACATGGCCAAAAACAAAGCCATGTTTTCTTCTTTAAATGATTGTAACACCAAAAATATTTATGTTGGTGATGGTAGATCTCTTAGTGTTGTAGGGACTAGAACTATTCATCTAGACAATGGTCAATTGAATGATGTATTGTGTGTTCCTACGTTATCCTGCAACCTTATATCTGTATATCAGATAACTCATTCAGGTGAAGGTAAAACTGTTGAATTTTCACCTCATGATGCTGTAATTAAGGACCTAAGAGATCCTAGACAGATTTTAGTTACTGGCATTGTTGATGATTCTACAAGCTTGTATAAGTTTAACAACTTTGGGTCATCAACTCTTCCCTCGGTATTTGTTGCTCATAAGGATGAAGTAAGCAAACTTTGGCATGAGTGATTTGGTCACTTAAACTATCGCTTCCTTCAAAATCTATGTAAAGAAAATATGGTGACAGGTCTTCCTATGGTATCTTGCAGATATGGTGTTTGTTCTGGATGTGTACTCGGAAAACCTCATCGGGATAGTTTTGAAAAACCTGCCTCTTGTCATGCCTCAGCCCTTTTACAGCTTGTGCATAGTGATTTATGTGGTCCACTTCCAGTGGTTTCATTCTCTGGCTACAAGTATTTCTTAACTTTCATTGATGATTCCTCCAGACGCACTTGGGTATATTTCTTAAAACTCAAGAGTGAAGTCTTTAACATGTTCTTGGCCTTTGTTGAGAAACAAACTGGACATCAAATTCTTCAGCTAAGATCTAATAATGGCGGAGAATATGTTAACAACAAATTCATCAACTTTTGCACTGAACATGGAATTCAATTGCAACATACTGTTCCATATACTCCACAACAAAATGGTGTAGCTGAAAGGAAGAATCGGACCTTGAAGGAAATGGCTAAGTGTATGCTTCAACTTAAAGCACTTAGACTTAATTTTTGGGCAGAAGCAATTAATTGTGCAAATTACATAGTAAATCACACTCATACTAAGGTTTTAAAGAATATCACTCTAGAAGATGCATGGAACTCAATTAAAGCATATGTAAGTCACTTTCGTGTTTTTGGAAGTAAAGCATGGTGAAGAATGTATTTTTGTTGGATATTCTTAAGATGTCAAAGGATATAGACTTCTTCAACCTAAATCCAAAAATGTTATCATTAGAAGAGATTTAAAGTTTGTTGAAAATCTATCAACTTGCGAGCCTAGTTCAGCGGATGTGCCACCTCTCTCTATCCCTTCTACTTCTGAAAATATTCCTTCTTCAGATGATAACGAAGATGACAATCCTCGCCCACCTTCTCGGGATCCTCCTTCAACTCCTCAACTTCCAAAATGGGTCCGCACTACTCGAGATGCAGCAGGTGCTCTTGCAAGTGATCCTACAGATCAGCGTCGTACAGGTTCTCAATTCGATAGAGCCTCTTCTTTACTGGCTCAAGCTTCAGCGAATTATAATCCTGACACCTTTGCAAAAGCTTCAGATCATCCAGATTGAGACGCAACTATGAATGAAGAATATAGTTCATTATTGGCAAATGATACATGGGACCTTGTTCCTCTTCCAAAGGGATGAAAACTTGTTAGATGCAAATGGGTTTACATAACCAAGTTTGGACCAGATGGAAAAGTTGATAAACATAAAGCTCCTCTTGTTGCTAAGGGTTTTTTGCAAGTTGAAGGCATTGACTATACTGAAACCTTCTCCCCTGTTGCCAAAATGAACTCTATCTACCCTGTTCTTTCCCTTGCTGCCTCTTTCAAATGGGAAGTCCATCAGATGGATGTTAAATCCGCCTTCTTGAATGGGGACTTGCATGAAGAAATCTATATGGAACAACCTCCTGGCTTTATACAAACAGACTCCAGCCTTGTATGTCAGCTTAAGAAATCCCTTTATGGTCTCAAGCAAGACCCTCAGGCTTGGTATGCCAAAATGGATAGCTTTCTTTTAGATACTGGCTTTTCTAAGTGTCATTCTTACAATATTATCTTCACCAAGAAAGTGGGTAAGTCTCTTACCATTCTTGTTCTTTATGTTGATGATCTTATCCTTACTGGTAGTGATCCCAACCTTATAAACCATGTGAAGTCCAGCCTTAAAAAGTAGTTTGAAATGACAGACTTAGGACACTTGCATTATTTGTTTGGTCTTCAAGTCTTGCAATCCAAAGAAGGTATTTCCTTTTCCCAGTCCAAGTATGTTTGTAATCTTCTACGCCACTTTCACATGGAAGACTATAAGCCAGCCCCTTCTCCCTCTCAGTCTAGAGCCAAACTTTCAGTCACTTGTACTTCCCTAGAAGTTGATGCAACCTTACACCATCATCTTGTTGGAAAACTTTATATCTGACCCACACCAGTCCTGACCTTTCCTTTGTTGTTGGCCTTGTTGCTCGGTTTATGCAAAACCCACACGAAAGTCATTGGAAAGTAGCTAAAAGAATACTTTGTTATGTTCGAGGTACAATTCAGTTTGGGATTCATTACAGTGCAAAAGCATCTCCTCTATTGGTTGGTTTCACTAATTCTGATTGGGCTGGTGACCCTGATTATCGGAAGTCTACTGCAGGTTATATCTTCACTCTTGGTTCTGGACCTATTACATGGGCTTGCAAGAAACAAAGTGTCATTTCTCTTTCTTCAGCGGAAGCAGAGTATCATGGCGTCATTGAAGCTAGTAAGGAAGCCATGTGGCTTCATCAAATCCTGTCAGAGTTTGGTTTCAGCAACAACATCCGACTACACTTTGGTGTGATAATCAAAGTGCCATTCAACTATGCAAAGATCCAGTCCAACACCAGCGCAGCAAACACATCGAACTACACATGCACTTCATCAGACATCTCGTTCATGACCATGTTCTTGAAGTGCACTATTGTTCAACCGATGATCAAGTTGAAGACATCTTTACAAAGGCTCTCACAGAGGCGAAGTTTTCTAAACTTTGATTTATGGTTGGAGTTTAGGAAGTTGTCACTAAGGGGGGATAGGCTCTAATGCCTCCTTCCTTCTCCTATTGTGTCATCTTTGTACATCCTTCAATCCTATCCCAAGTTGTTCTTAAGGGGGGATGTTAGGATATTTCGACACATTGGATATAATTAAGTATAACTTGGTCTAGTGCATAGTTAGGTAAAGTGTGTTTCTTTAGTATGTACTTTTTGTAACTTACAATCCGAAGGTCACGATATGTTCCAGACATGAAGTGATTCGACGGTTCATTCTCACCTCGATATTACCGACACTTGATCCGTGGCTTAACACCCGATTGGTCCATGATCTCTATTTAAAGAGAATGGAGGGCCCTTTGTTAGGTGACCTTTCATGAGAGAAGCTTATGTAAATTTTCTTTCTTTTACATTAATAAATTGCCTGAAGTGGTCATGTTGGCTCAGGCCGTGGGTTGTTTCCCTCTTTGAGAGTTTTAACCATGTCAAGAATACTGATGCACTGATCTGTGATCTGTTTGTGAGCGGTGTCCTTTGGTGTTCTATCTAAGGAACTTACCCTGTAAATTCCTACAATTTCCACTTCACGCCTACATGACTTGAATGCCCAAAAATTCATTGTCAAATTCAAAAATTCATATCTCATCAAGGACATCTCGGATTTCGACGATTCTTGAAGCGTTCGATTCTCCTCACCATCCTCTATCATCTCCATCCATTACATGTCCAAAATGCTCCAAAATTTTGGCCTAAACATCAATGGGTGCAAAACCCCAACGTAGGGTTCCAAGCCCACAAATGACTTTTGTGGTGCTCCAAACTCCAAATCTCAAACCCTAGGGCTTGGAGTACCTCCCAAGCTACTCAAAAATCAACACTCCCTCTTAGCGAGGGAGGTACTTCCAAGACTAGGAAGTAACTCATAATCATCATCACTACTTGCAACACTCGCCCAACTCTTGGCGCTAACAATTGTAGCAATCCCTGTAGTATGAACTACGCCTCTCTCAGAAGTGCCATTGTCACTGGAAGCATCTTGCTTCTTCTTCTTCTCCTTGAATGTCTTCCAATCTCCATGATTCCTTCTTGGCAGTTGTAGGAGCACCCTTGCTCCCCATTGACCACGCGCTCTTCTTGGGTTGCAAAGTCTCCCTCTGAGTCTACGAGCTCCCTCTAGAACTTAACTCTCCCTGAGTCTTTGGAACCTAGACCTTCTTCTCTAGAACCTGCCCTTGCCCCTTTGAAGCCTGCACCTGCACCTGCTTCTCTAGAACCTGCACCTGGTCCTCTTGCCTCTTGTTCCCATGATCCATTGGCTTGTCCGTCAGCCTGTATAGACCATGCTCTCTAACTCCAAGCACAATGCCTGCGGAGCTAGAGCCTCTAGGCCTGAGCCTTGCCTTCCCATGTTGGAATAAGACCTCAAACCCCTTCTTCTCGATCATCGAGATAGATATCACGCTATATCTGAGTCCTAGTACAAATAGTACATCCTGGACCTGCATCACCCGTCCTGTCTCCATCCTGAATGGCACAACTCTTGATCCTCGGATCTCCTTCTGACTCTTGTCGCCCAACACCATGTGCAACTTCAAGTGCCATTCAACTAGAGTCTCGAATACTTCCTGTGACTCTGTCATATGTTTCAACGCACCATTGTCCACATGACATCCATCCTCATCGATAGTACCCTGCGAGAAATGAGAGATCATAGCAAAGTCCTCCTCCTCCAACCTCCTGGTGAGAGCATCTATCTCAGTAGAGGTGGCAACACCAATGACCTGCGTCCCTTTCTTCTTCTTGCCGAAAAATAACCCATCTCGCCACAGTTGAAACACTTGACTTTACTCAAGTGCCATGTCATCATATGAAGCCTTCTTCTTTGGATGAAGATCCTCGTCTCACAACTCTTCCTGAATGAAGTCGTCCCACAACCTATTCTAGTCTGGAAACTTCTCTATGGCAACGATCCACTTGATGAAGGGCTTCCATTCCTTGGTGAACCCTTTCAAAGAAATCCTCACTATATCATAATCTTAAATAGTCACACCAACGGCAGCCAGCACATCTTTGACCTAAGACAATCTCGTCAGATACGGGTCACTCCTTCACTTTGTATCATCTTGGTGGACTTCAACTTATCCTCCAATAGCAGTACCCGGTTCTTGTTCTTATTCTGAAACAAATTCTAAAGAGCCATCCACACCTCATGTGCAGTGTTTGTCCCATACAAATGAGGTATTAGGGGATCCTTCACACCATCAAGGATGATCAATCTCGTCCTCATCTCCAAATCCTTGTACACTTCCACCTCCTTTGGGTCAGTTGGCTTCTTGATGGCTTTCTCGACCTCATACCGGAGACCAGCCTACAACTTCAACATTGTAGTGAGCCTTTCACCTACAATGTGACTAACTCCCTCTTAAGTTGTACTTCATTGTGCACACTCTGATTCATTGTCTTCCAAAGTAGCTCAGACACGCTCTGATACCATGTTGAATTTTCACGACCTTGGTGTCTGGGATATAATGTTAAAATCTCTGATGCTACCAAACCAAGAATCTCAACAAAGCTACTTTGCACAGCAAAATATAAATAGCAGTAAATCACATATGCACAAGTATAGATAACTTTTTACAAAATATTGTACAAATATGTACAACAACCCAATCTTCGTTATATTAAACCAACTGAGTAATACAACAGTCTAGGGCTCCCGCACCAGGGATAATGGCCCTTAATTATCCACAAGTACAAGAATACAAGATACAATGACAATCTCACTGCTCTAGTGCACAATCACAACATCTATGTCGTATCTCGTCCAATCGATCCTTCGCTTTCGTTCTGCTCTCTAGCTGCTCCTTAGTCAATCAAAAGACAACACATAGAGACTCCAGGAGGGCTACCACCTATCACTGCTACAAGTCACTTTTGCTTCAATGAACACGAGTTGATCCAATCTGCTCTTCTAGGCTGGCCAATACCTGAGCTCCAATCTGCCAATCTAGCAGTCCACTAGTCCATCAATGTACTGCACATTAGGCTTCACAACTTCACCCAAACTTCAATTGTCAAACTCCCTTTATTATTCCTTGTCAAGGGCTGGTTTGGGCTACCAACACGCTGTCCTCCACCAGTCCAATGATGCCCAATACTCCACTGTGAAATCTGTTGCTAGGAGGGGCTTCTAACCACCAAATCAAGCTCTCTAATTGGCTCCCACAGGCTACAACTAAATCTGATCCAAATTGGTCAATACTTGACCCAACACAAGACACAAACAATGGAGAACACACCTCTAGTCTGTCGTTAAACTATTGTAGTCACTGTGATCTGGTTAGGGCTTCCTGTAGCTCCACATCATCCCTACAAAACACCTTCACAACTCCTCCTCCAGCTGCGGCCTTCCCTACCCACATGCTATTGTTCTGGGCACAAATCAACCCTTTATAAATCCGCGTTGCCACCTGTGCAAGGCTTTAAGGCATGTGACCTGTTCTGTCCCACATAATAGCCTCTCAGCCCCCTGTCCTAGTCACAACTAGGTCTATGGCCTATTAACAGTAATCTCCAAAGTCTGCTGCCTACTCTTTGTAGGAAAACCACATCCCAAACATGCCAAAACTGACCCAAAACTCGGCTCCTCTTACTCGACCTGCATTTGATCCAACTCGGCCCTCAAACAATCACAAGAAAACATAAAGATGAGCATCCTTCAATATTTGCTGAGGCATGCTCCTAGGATCTATAGCCCAAACAAAAATGTTTCCCTCTTCAACAAGCTCCCTACCTGCTTTGTGTCGCTCACTTGTATGTCTTCAAATGAACATCAATCACCTCTTATTTATACCAAACAAGAGGGCTCCACCGAATTGTGTAAGTAACATGTCTTTTGGACATTTCCACTTCAAGCCTACATGACTTGAATGCCCAAAAATTCATTGTCAACTTCAAAAATTCATATCTCATCAAGGACATCTCGGATTTCGATGATTCTCAAAGCATTGGATTCTCCTCGCCATCCTCTATCATCTCCATCCATCACATGTCCAAAATGATCCATGGTTTTGGCCCAAACATTGATGCATGGAAAACGTCAACCTTGGGTTCCAAGCCCACAAATAACTTTTGTGGTGCTCCAACCTCCAAACCCCAAACCCTAGGGCTTGGAGTACCTCCCAAGCTACTCAAAAATCAACACCTCCTATATATGTGTGCCTCTTATCCTCTCTTTACATTCACTTGTGCATTGTGAAAGGGGAGTACGAACTTGAGGAAGAGAAAGTTAGAGAAACTAGAGAAAATTTGTGGGGGAGAGAGAGAGAGAGAGAGAGAGTCTTGAAGAGTAAACGCAGATCTTGGTGAGCTAAAGTGATTCAATGTTTGCATCAACTACTGCTATCAGAGATCTTCTTCAAATTTGGGTAAACTTCTTCTTTCTCTCATTTTATTTTGTATCTCTACTAAACAATTGATTTCTAATAGAAGAGGAATATTGTTGGGTTTTCCCCTTGTGGGATTTGCCGTAGTCATTGGACCTAAATTCTCTGTGTCTCCTTGTGTTCTTGGTTGTCTTCTACTTTGCATATGGTTTATATGGTGTATGTTCTATCTACATTGCTTAACTAATATTGTAGAAGAAAGATGTTTTGGAATAAGTAATTGTTGCAGCATAGAACATCCAGTTTTCAACACATCACATGCAAACATAGTAATTCCAACATAATATATAAACATTATGCATTTAACAACATTTACAATTTATCTACAAGATGGAAATACAATTATCTATTCTACTTAAATTGGATGGAAACTAATGAAGTGACTACCACTCTAAACCCAACCATACGCACAACTACACTACAAAATTTCTAGCAGCTAACCATCCACGAGCCGAATCCAAAAATCTGAAGGATTCTTCATTTAAGAGAATTTCACCAATGGTTCAATTTAGGAATTAGGGTATGAAGTTGAATCAAACGACTTATGAGGTCAAGAAGTAACCCTCTTAGGAATTTGCCTATTACTTTCAAGGATTAGGGATTTAAGAATAGAACCAAAGAGACGAGTAATCCTAACTCAAACATGATCAACAATTAATATCAAGGTCTACAAGAAAGGAACCTTAATGGAAAACCTCCACTGGCAAGATAAGAAAGATAAACTATGAAATGATAAATTTACTAAACACTTCTTGTTAGGGAACCAAAGGAAAGAAAAAAGAAAGATACAAATAATCACCAAACCAACAAGGGAAGAAGGAAGGAAAAACCATAGAACATGTTCTTTCTTAAGTGGTTGACTTACCCCTCAAATGGATCAATTTTCAAGGCTTCTAGAAGACTTGGGCATTTCACTGTTAATCCTTATGCACCAAATAATGACCAAGACATAGAAGCCTAAAAAATTGACCACAATTATCCACAACGAAAGAACCATTTACACAACAATATGCTCCAGAAAAGATATGTCAACTAAGCCGCAAGGAGTTCAAGCTCGAAAAATAGTGATGCTCATCTTATTTTGCATAAAATAATATTATGTCATGTGAGATTCTTAGATCTAGGCTAAAGAAGAGTAACATTAAGATTTCCTACAACAGTCTAGTCAAAATGCAATAAGCATGGGCTGTTCAAACAACATGTACAATGATCCAAGTGAAAAGTCCCCCAAAGAAAGGAATGTCTCCACAAGATAGGGAAGAATGAGTATCCAAGATGCAATGATAGCCTCCAAAGGCCCTCAAAATGTGTAACTGTTCCACAAACTCCTCAATATGAAATGGAAGGCCTTTTAGGGTTCCCCAAATATGGACGTACAACTCTCCTAGGGAAAAAACATCCTCAAAATCATGAAATATAGCCTTCCAAAGTGGGGCAGCCCCTCAAAGCCCAAATGATTCTAATGGCTTAGATGATAACCTTCAATTGCGGTTTCTTAGCCAAAAGCTAGTCACACAAGTCACAAACAAACTAGCAAACAAAAATAAAACTATGCTAGGGTAGTTTTATAGAACCCTAAAGATATATTTTTACCTTCAATTTCCGATTTTGTCCAAACCTATATTATAAATATGCATCAACGACTAATGCAAAGACATGACTTTTAAGAAGCAACACTCTTATCTCTCAATTTTATGTTGTGTTTTTATTAATTATTTTTCCTAGCTTTCAAATAAAAAGGGCACATGAACAAATTTATGTTGACAATAAAAATCAAAGGCAAAATCCAACCTGCAGCAAGTTTTTCCCGAAGATATTGCACTTTTTCAGCTAGCTGATGGTTTGTTGGATCCAAAAAATTGGCTTGCATGGCATAGTCTAAAGCCTCTTTGTGTTTTCCTAGCTGCAATCAAGAATGCATACACAAAAATAACCAACATGCCCATAATATTGAGTTAGAAATAAAATAGTCACATTAATACACCAACTATAGAAATAGTAAAATGCCATATTGCACTAATGATTCTAGCGACAATTTCCTTCACAATAACAGGTATAAAAAAACATATATCGGTAATTTACCAACTAAGAATGATAAATAGTGGTAAAATGAAACCTGCGAAAGGGATTCCACCATCGTAACATGGGCCCACCCAGACATAGGGTTTATTTTATGAGCCTCATTGCAATCTCGTATAGCCATATGAGCATCATTTTTCCATGATCTCTGTTAAGAGATAGTGACCTTAGTACACATGATAGAAATTCCCCAGAACTTTTGTCAGGAATAAAAACTAATCTGTTAAAGGTAATTGTGGTAGAACCTTTAAAAAAGCTGTTGCACGGGTGCATAAAAAGTCATGCCTTAGACCTGGGTCAAGTTCAGGCCTGCCTGCATCCAACACCTCGCTAGTCACTTCAATAGCATAGAGAGAATTCTGCTGCTCCAATTCTTTTTGGGCATCTTCAAGTAGCTCTTTGCATTCTCTTAGCTGATAAATTCAATCAAGTCCTTGTAAAACTGAGACTCCACTCAAATACCGTAACTTCTTCTTAATACAATACTATAGAAATAATACATGTCATAAACCTAAATCTTACATGAATTACAGGAAAGTAGAATTAGAGCTCAGTAGAAATTAAAATAACAATTTCTTTATTGAATTTTGCAAATCAATTATACCTACCCAACTAGAGATCTTCCTATTTCCAACATAGCCATTGTTGACTGGCTGCGATGTCACTGTGACTTTTGTTCCATTTAAAACAGGAGCCAGAATCATTCTTTTTGGAACATCACTGGTTATATATCTTGCAGTAGTATCTCGACCTACAAATGTTTAAGTCAATGATCAAGTACTTATAAATCTCACTAAATAGCACAACCAACCAATATACCGAGCAGTAAATTGTCAAATTCTCTGCCCTACATCTAATAATAGAATAAAGACCTAACTAAGAATAGCTCCTCCAAAAAGGGAAAAATATGAAAGAGAAGCATTCCCATGATTATTACAGGATTTAACATCTCAAAAAATGCAATCAAGATCAAGGAAGCACCCTCAGAAAGTGTTGCCAGAGTGTGGAGTGAAGCACAATGAGTGCCATTCCTGAAAAAAACCTATGAGCAAATCATCCAAGGAGTGTTTCATATATAATACAAATTTGATATGTTAGAACTTATAATGCATATATATTCAAAAAAAACATGCAAAATTCCTAACTAATTGCACATACTATGAAAACATGCATATCTGTACTACCTGTAACTAAATACTATATTTTTATGAGGTTATAACTCTCATCTATAGTAGATTAACCATTCAACCATCAACGATTTAGTATACAGATAACATCAACCATATCACAATTACAAACTTACAAAGTTCTAACCCAGATAGTAGGAAGTAGGCTATAAATTGATGAAATGAAATCGGTCATCATGAAAAAATAATTATGTTTACAAAATGAGCTATGTGCCCAATTTATAAAAGAGATATTAAAAACTAAAACACTAAAGTTTAAACTGAGATGAAGTCTATCACCAGCCTAGATCAATCTTAACTCCGGATCTCCCAAGCACCAAGAGGGATCAAATCCGTTGAGGTGCAAACCTCTTTTAGAGTGAAAATGTTAAAATTGGCAACTAAGGCCAAACTCCATGTGGGTCATGTTATTTATGGCAGCTGATATTTTTCTTGGATCCCTCTCATCGAGAGGTGTAGGATTGATCTAAAGATCATCCGATTCCGATAAGTATTCATGGAGTTATGAACTTATTTGTGTTATAAGACAATTCATCAAGGTCGGCCAGCAACCAATTAACCCCCACATGTGCTCAACATTTTAGTATAAAAGGAGATGACTTGAGAGTCATTTCACACACACTTCACTCTTGATTTCTCTCCACTTGTTTTGGGTTTTAGTGTGAGAGAAATCTAGGAGGAAGTCCTAAGGAGGATGATCTAGCCCTAACGCAATCCTAAGGAGGATGATCTAGCAGCATTCAAGGGAGGAGACCCTACTTCTATATGCTGCCTAAAGGAGCCTAGACGCAGTCCTAAGGAGGAGAAATAAGTAATAACACTATAGAGGAGGTCTTAACAAGCTAACCTAGCCGCAATCAAGTAGGGTTACAACATGCCCTAGCCGCAGTAATGAAATCAGGCCAGCGAGGAGATCAGGGACTGTTTTGTGGGCTCTGAATTGCTGAAAGGAAGGCCGAGTTCCTTTGCTCGAAGAGCCACAACCATAAGAGAGTTTTGAGGGCACTTTGTTGGGGTGCAGATCCATGGAAAGGCAGCCACAACCCTACACAATCTTGCTGTAGGGTGCCGCAGTAAATTACAGGCAGGCCAAAGCGTAGACAAAGGCTAGGGTAGCCAAGAATTGAATCAGCCACCCACGGCCCCTCAAAGAAGGGCAGCCGCATTTCTTGGGAAAATTTTTGGACACAAAAAGAAGGTTGGTTAAGGACTGTTGTGTGCCCTAACCAGACCTAGTTTGCTGCAACCAAACACACCACAAAACTGTGAGCAAGTACATGCTTATTAGAGAAGCATTTGTATGGTGTGTTGACAGCTAGATACATGGGACAGCAAGGTCACTTGGTGGATAGGACAGCAAGCAATGACATGGTACAGCAAGGCTACAATGGGACAGCAGCAAGCATGGTGCTGCAAACTCATTAGGACAGCAGCGAGGTACAGCATGCCAAATAGGACAGCTAGGCAAGTGTGCTTAGAAGTTAGTACAGCATGGTAAATGGGACAGCTAAACAATGGTGCTTGGTGTAGCAAGCTAATGGAACAGCAAGACTATGATGTTTGTTGGAGCATAGAAAATGGGACAGCAGTATGCCAAACATGGAATGGCAATGTCACTAACAGTGGGACAGCAGCAATGGCACATGGAACAGCTGTGGTAGCATGGCGCAACAATGGCACATGGGACAGCAGTGGCAGCATAAGGTGCAATAGTATGATGTGTGCAGCATGGTCATGAGGTCCAGCATAGTGATGATGGGTACAACATGATGACGAGATGCAGCACAATGATAGGTGAAAGAGTCACCTTGGAGAATCAGTTGAAGCAGCATGTCTTCAACTGAGTTTAGCCATCTCAAGTATCATCTTCTTAGAGATGATCTATGTTCTTATTTAGATAAGTCAAAGTGTTGACTTCTGTTCTAAATGTACTATCTCTCTCTCTCTCTCTCTCTCTCTCTCTCTCTCTCTCTGTGTGTGCTGAACTATTGAAGAACATATAAGAAGAATTGATCAAGGGTTTCCCCACAATGGGGTTTGTCCCTGGCTCGTGCCACATCTTGTGTCCTCTTGTCTTGGCTTGTCTTCTGCGATCTAGGTTTATGTTCTATCTGCAATTTACTTTAATGCTAATGTGATTGCTAATTTGGAAAAGATATTGAGCTAACTATGAAAATTGAAATAAATTGCTGTAAGCATAGGACAAACCTAAAATTAACAGAAAAGAAATTTGATCCCTCTCGGCGCTTGGTAGATCCAGAGTTAAGATAAATCCAGGTTGGTAGAAAATATATATATATATATATATAACATTTCCTCTTACATAAGAATACCATCGGCAAAACCATGGGTTGCCAAAACTTGCAGTACAAAATCCACCGAAGGTAAATTGACTATTTTACCTCAATTTTATTTTTAATATTAATCTTATTTTTTTATGTAATTTGACCAAGTCAAAAAGTTTACATAACAGTACAGGACACGACATTACAGCATCTCTTCCATACTCGGCTGAAGAGTGCCTCTCAGGCTTCAGCACAATAAATGAAGAAATGTGATCCAAGTGGATATTGGTGGCCACACGCCAATTCCACTTGGACCCCCACCATTGTTTCTTTCAGTTTTTCATTTTCCTTATTTGTAGCACAATTTACTATTTTTGGCAGTTTTCCGGGTCCTGAACTTCCGAAGCGGTTTTGAGGCCCTAAACAATGTTTTTTGGAAAAACTGGGAACAACATGGGTCCATGGACTAATGTTGCTCATCCCAAAGTTGTAGTCCTCGGATAGATCTTTCTAACGACATATTGTGCACGTCAAACGGAGATTGTACGAGAAAATTACAACCCCGGGATGTTGGTGTACCAATTTACCCAAAACAGGGCCCATAGTTTGGCACTTCATCTCCTAGGGTTAGGTTTTTGGATGTTTAGGGTTTTCCATTGTTTCTCAACAATAAATAGGCCTTCAAGCCTCATTGTAATATAATTCAAGGGCATGTAGCCGCCACATCTCTCTGAGATAAGCTACCATCGCCCAAGTTAGTTTATTTCCATTTCTGTCTGTAAGCATATTTCAATGTTTTACATTAATGAAATAAAGTATTATTTCTGCTATATCTCTATATTTATGGTTATCTCTATAATTTGTTGATTTCCCGTTTAAATCCAGATCAAAATGAAAGAAAATAAAAAATTAATTTAGTATCAACTTCTCCTTCCTCTTGACACAAGAAACTTTTGTTTTCAGTCCTCATGGTCTAAGAGTAGGCTTACCCTAGGCACCACTAAGAGTTACACAATCCCCGTGGAATTGTGGAGGTTGCAAAGCTCTGTTGATTTAGGGTAGCATCGGATGTGCTCTAAACCTCAAATTTTGCAGGGAGGCTTGGGCGCATGTATTCCAAAGAACCCAGAAAACGTTTTGAGAAATTCCACCCATAAGTGATTTTATTAAAATAATTAATATTTTTAATGGGGTTCCTAAGTCTAAACTTAGGAAATTTAAAATATTAACAGGTATTAATCTAATCATGGTTGAATCTTTTAGAAAAAGACATGGATCAAGCCAAAACGATCTGAGCCTTTGATTAGGATTTAATCTAGGTCGTTGGTTGTCCAACAAGAAGATATAAGAAGGGGCTTGAGGGTCATTTGGAAAACACACTAAGAGATCAAGGAAATCGATTTTCTGAAGTGAGAAGTTCTTAGGAGGAAAAACCGATTAAGGAGATTTCTTGCAGCAGAGGAGCAATGAGAATCCGAAAGAAGGAATTTCCGAAGAGTACGAGGCAAAGGGAGAACAGAAAGACGTCCTGAGGGAGGTTGACGCTGGCCCACGCAGTCCTAATGCAAAGGCAGCACAGTCCTTGAGGGGAAGTTGAGTTTCCTACTAAGGGAAGTCAAAATTCAGTTGTCAGGAGCAGGGGTGTGAATCCGGCGAGCAGAAGTTCGATTTTCTCAGCCAACAGAGGATCCGGAAGAGGGGCAGCTTAATACCCAGGAGGGGTGACGCAGAAACTATCAGGGGTGACGCGGTTTTGTGCAGAGACCACGCAGAGGGTGACACAGAGCCTCCAGTTCAGCAGGATCAGTCACCGATTCTCCAATGACAGGGTGAGATCATTTCACCAGTCTTTTGTTCAAGATTCTCTCTGTATCAGATTGCTAGTTGAGCATCCGAGAATTGTGCACAGATTTCCTCCTGCATAATAATAAAACCCTCAGAGTCGTTGCACCGGTTTTTCCTAGGACTATTGTCCAAAAATAACGGTCCTGTGTGTTTCTATTTTCCTTGCTTAGTTTCTATGTTTCAGAATCATATTTAGATTGGTGTAGGCCACTTCAGTAATCTACTTCAATGTTTCAAGAAGAAATCAGAAATAAGCTTGTGATGTAATTTACAATCTAGGTGAAGTAGATTCCGCTGGTTGCAATAGGATTCCTGAGATTGGTAGATCTAGGAATTTTCACATGGTATCAGAGTTTTTGGTGTGAAACAAGAAGAGCGGATCTAGCTCTAAAGCAAGGGCCAACTTCTTGCAGCAAGCAGCAGTTCGAATCCCCTGAGGGATTGCGCAGTTCTAGCCAAGAGGGCTATATTTTCATGGGTCTCTCTCTGAGTGAGTCGACCAAGAGGTAAGACTGTCGGATCGAGAATTTGCCAAGGCAAAGGGAACCACGCAGAGCTAGAGGAACGCAGTTTTCTGCAAGCTGAGTGTTGGGCAGAAAAGTCGTCGAAAGAAAGAAGAAGATCGCATGGTGAGGGAATACTTCCTCAGTGATTTCGTGCCAAGTAAATTAGTATTTCTCAAGTTACTGGGCAGCAGAGGAGCAACAGACTTACCAGCTCCATCAGGGAGTGCGTAAGCCAGCCTAGAAGCTACGCAGTAGGGAAAAAGAGAGAGTAGTTCAACATTTTTCGTAGGATATCGCAACCAGTGGCTTGAGGGATCAGGATAGGTTGGACGGGGCTTACAACTACGTCATCTGGAAGGCTAGAATGCCTTTCCTTATAGATGAGCATACCCTCAAGATGTATGTTGATAGTGTGGTAGTTGTCCCTGCGAATGCAGATCCACTGAAGAAGTACAAAGTTGAGATGGTGAAGGCAAAGAGGATGATCCTGGATGGAGTCGAGGATCATGTGGTATGTCACATTGCTAGCAGAGGGACTGCTAAGGAGATGTGGGATGCCTTGGCTAAATTATATAAGGGAATCTTATGTGCAACAGAAGATGTACTTAGAACGGAAGTTGAGATCTTCTCAGATGCAGAAGAGAGAACGTGTGGATCCATTACTCACGAAACTGAAGGAGACTTGTGATGAGTTGTCAATTGCGGGGCACACACCTCAGGATTCAGAGTTAGTGAGACTGACTCTAAATTCTGTCTCGAATGAATGGCAAGTCTTTGTCCAGAGTATCCTGGGTAGAGCAACATTGCCAAATTGGGACGAGATGTGGGCAACTCTGAAACAAGAAGAGTTGAGGAGAGACCTACTCAAGGAAAAACTTGACGGAAGCAGCAGCAGCAGCAGTGGGTCGAAGCCCAAAGTAGAGGAGGACGATAATGCAACCCTTGCATCGGAGGGACAATAGGGGCAACAGAGACGAAAGAAAGACATCTCCAAGGTGAAATGCTTCAGATGTGGCAAGATGGGCCACTATGCATCCCAATGTCCTTTGAAGAAAAAGGACAAGGATGAGAAGCACGATCCTAAGGTTGCAGCCGCAAAGATTGAACAGGAGGAAGAGTTTGTCATGATAGCCAAGATACCTCCAGGAGGGAGGTGGGTTGATATAGAACTGTAGTTTGATAGAGCTATAGACGGGCAAGATCCTTGAGGAGCCCACCTCTTCGATCATCACCTTGCTACAAGAGCCCATGATCAGTAGTAGCGGGATGGAGGAGTTTTCAATCGGTGCCATGGAGAGTTGATTCGACAGATACAGTAGTTAGTAGCGCCAAAATGTGAGCAGCGCAGAGCAGAGAGGCAGCAGTGCATGGAGGCACAGTGCAGAACTTCAGCAGCGCAGGGGCTTCAGAAGACAGCGTGGGACTAGCAGCAGTCACGCTTTCATCACCAAGGTGTATCCACTGGATACTTGTCCAGTATTGGGTGTTTTTAGTTGCTTCTCTTGGCGACTAAGTTGCAGTACGGATGCAGTGTTAGCAGTGGCAGTGCTAGCAACATAGCAGATGGATCATTTGAGAGGGAGCTACAATACAGATGTAGCATTGGCAGTGGCAGTGTCAAAGGTAGTGGTCGCTAAGTAGTTGGTGGACAGCATGTCAGACATCAGCAGCACAGAGTACGATGCTTCAGTGTTAGAGCAATATGCAATAGCAGTGTATTGCTAGAGCACATTCCTCATTAAGAGGGAGTGTTGATTTGGGGTAGCATCAGATGTGCTCTAAGCCTCAAATTTTGCAGGGAGGCTTGGGCACATGTATTCCAAAGAACCCAGAAAGCGTCTCGGGAAATTCCACCCATAAGTGATTTTATTAAAATAATTATTATTTTTAATGGGTTCCTAAGTCTAAACTTAGGGAAATTAAAATATTAATATGTATTAGTCTAATCATGGTTGAATCTTCTAGAAAAAGACACGGTAATCCAAAACAATCTGAGCCTTTGATTAAGATTTAACCTAGGTCATTGGTTGTCCAACGGGAAGATATAAGAAGGGGCTTGAGGGTCATTTGGAAAACACACTAAGAGATCAAGGAAATTGATTTTCTGAAGTGAGAAGTTCTCAAGAGGAAAAATCGATTGAGGAGATTTCTTGCAGTAGAGGGGCAATGAGAATCCAGAAGAAGGAATTTCTGGAGAGTACGAGGTAGAGGGAGAACAGAAAGACGTCCAGAGGAAGGCTGACGTTGGCCCACGCAGTGCTGACAAAGAGGCAGTGCAGTCCTTGACAGTAACTGCTAAGGGAAGTCAAAATTCAGTTGTCGAGAGCTACAGTTTGAGTCTGGAAGGCAGAAGTTCGACTTTCTTAGCTAGAGAGGATCCAGAAGAGGGGCAGCATAATACCCAGGAGGGGTTACGCAGAAACTATCGGGAGTGACGCAGTTTTGCGCAGAGACCACGCAGAGGGTGATGCAGAGCCTCCAATTCAGCAGGATCAGTCACTGGTTCTCTAGTGACACGATGAGATCATTTCACCAAACTTTTGTTCAGTATTCTCTCTATATCGGATTGCTAGTTGAGCATCCTAGAATTGTACTTGAATTTTCTCCTGAATAATAATAAAACCCTCAGAGTTGTTGCACCGGTTTTTCCACATTGGGTTTTTCCGGGGGCTATTGTCCAAAAATAACGGTGTCCTATGTGTTTCTATTTTCCTTGCTCAGTTTCTATGTTTCAGAATCATATTTAAATTGGTGTAGGATGCTTCAGTAATCTACTTCAATGTTTCAAGAACAAATCTAAAATAAGATTGTAATCTAATTTACAATCTAGGTGACTAGATTCAACCGATTGCAGTAGGGTTCCTGAAATTGTTAGATCTAGGAATTTTCACAAGCTCAACATAAAGCAATAGTTTTTGGATCCCTATTCACTAGGGAAAACTTTAAGAACTATAAAACATTTGGTGATTTCTGAAAAGATATTCAAATTTCAAAGGATTTTATATAGTTTTTAGAAAATTTGGTTCATTTGGAGTAGCATCGGATGGCTCTAAGCCTCAAATTTTGCAGCGATATTCGGGCATATGCATTCCAAAGAACCCAGAAATCGTTTTGGGAAATTCCACCCAGAGAGATTTTATTAAAATAATTAATATTTTTAATGGGATTCCTAAGTCTAAACTTAGGAAAATTAAAATATTAATGGGTATTAATCTAATCAAGGGTGAAGCTTCTAGAAGTAGCCACGGATCAAGCCAAAACGATATGAGCCTTTGATTAAGATTTAATCTAGGTAGTTGGTTGCCCAACAGGAAGATATAAGAAGGGGCTTGAAGGTCATTTGGAAAACACACCAGTCAGACACTCAGTTGCCCAAGAGAAATTGATTTCCTCATTGGTCAAAGTTTGGCAAGAGAAAATCGATTCAAAGGGAGAGTAGCTAGTGGAGGAGATACAGAGAGGGTTCAACATCAGTCAGGGAGACAGGGACGAAGAAATTGAGTAGCAGAAGGGACAGCACTGGGCAGATTGACGCTAGGAGAGGCAGCGCTAGCTTGAGTGACGCAGGCACTACACACGCCAATCCAGAGGCCAGAGAAAGTGACGTTGGGCAAGCCAGAGAGACACAAAGGAAGGAGGAACCTCTCTCTCAGGTTAGACACTTGTTCAGGAACGTCTGTAAATATTTCTCAGAAAGCTTTGTTCACAGTTCTATACTGTTGGATGAAATTTTGTACAAGTTGATTTTTGCTAAAGAATAATAAAACCCTCATCTGTTGCACTGTTTTTCCCACATTGGGTTCTTCCGAGGACAATTTTCCAAGAATAACTATGTCATTGTGTTTGTATATGTGCCAGCATTTTACTTACATTTAATTTCTACAATGTTTTAATTGTGAAGGCTACAATAGAATATGTTTCGATATTTGCCGTAAGAATACAATAAATAACTTGTTTCTGGAGTAATAAGTAGAAGAAGTCATATTAATCACTGTAGTAGGATTTCCTTTTCAGAAATGTTCACATGGTATCAGAGCTACAAGGAAGCAGAAGAGAGAAGCCAAAAGATCTAGCGCTGAGAAAAGAACGGAATTCAAAATTCCTGCAAGGGCAGAAATTCGAATCTCCCAAAGGATTGCGCAGTTCAAACCAAAGGGATTGGATTTCGTGGGAAAACTCTCTCTAAGTGAGCGGACAGAGAGGTAAGTCTTTTCTAGTCGAAATTTATCAGTGGTAGAAGGGACAGTAGAGCAGAAGATTCAGCAAGGAGGATTATTTCAGGTGGGACGCAGTTTTTCCTACAACAATTGCTAGGATAGGTTAGCGTCGGAAATTGGCACAATATGGATACTCAAAATGTCTGAGATTTATCTACTAGATTAGATGAAGAATTTGCATGCCTAGCTAATTCAACATCAGTAGATGTTTGCTGCATTGATAGCGGGGCTTCAACTCATATGACTGGAGTACAAGAACATTTCTCGAGCTATCAAGAAGAACAAATGGACTTCCAAATAACTATGGGAAACAAAATGAAATGTACTCCAGCAGGGAGAGGCACCATAGCTTTTCATACGGGGACCAACATCCGAGCCACCAATGTTCTGCATGTGCCAGGATTAGGAATGAATTTAATTTCAGCGTCCCAGTTACAGGACAAGGGATATGATGTATACTTCATGGGGAAGAAAGTATATGTCAAGTATCCAAGCTGGAAGAAGAAAAAGCAAATTGGGGTTTGAAGCAACAAGTTGTATAGGTTGCAACTCGAATCGCCAATGGCACTGATAGGCATCAACTATAATGGTGAGAAGCAACGAAATGAATTATCGCACAAGCGAATGGGGCACTTACACCATGGAGCACTGAGGATGCTCAGAGATACTGTTACAGGGGTACCAATCCTAAGTAATGAGCATGAGGCCTTCTGCAGAGGATGTGTGCTAGGAAAGTACGCTAAAGTAGCTTTTTCTAGAAGTAACAATAGGGCAAAGGATGTATTAGGATTAACACGCTCAGATATCTGCGGTCCTATGTCCACAAGGGCTCTTAGTGGTGGCGAATACTTCGTCACTTTTATCGCTGATCACTGCAGAAAAACCTGGATCTATTTCTTCAAGACCAAGAATGAGGCCTTTGATCATTTTCGAGAGTTTAAGGCTCTTGTTGAAAATATGACAGTGAAAAAGATAAAAGTATTGCGTTCAGATAATGGTGGAGAATATACAAACACGGATTTCACAAATTTTTGTGCAAAGGAGGGCATCAAAAGAGAGTGTACATCTGCATATAATCCGGAGCATGATGGAGTGGCAGAACGGGAGAACCGAACTATTGTTGGGGCAGCGAAGGCCATGTTGTATCATCAGGATCTACCTAAGTATCTATGGGCAAAGGCTTGCAACACGGCAGTATATATCCAGAATAGAACTCCTTATAGAGCATTGGAGAAGAGAACGCCCGAAGGAGTATTCACGTGGAAAAAGCTAGAAGTTAGTCATATCAGGATATTCGGAAGCATGGCTTATTGCCACATTCCAGATGAAAAGCGCAGTAAACTGGATCAGACTGCAAAGAAGGGGTATCTCGTAGGATACAACAAGACCTCAAAGGCATATAGAATCTACATTCCAGGCAGCAGAAAGATTGTAGTAAGACAAGATGCAAAGTTCATGGAAGATAGAGCTTTCAGGAAATCTCGTGAAATGCCTGCAGAAGATCAGTAAGGAGATGTTTCGTTACTCCAAGAGCAGCAGGGGCAGCAAGAAGGACAGGTAGAAGAGCATACACCCAGGTCAAGTATAGTGACCAATACCAATATTTCCTCAGAGGGAGGAAATGCAGATGCTTCTCAACGAACAAAACAACAAGATCAGGAGGAAGAATTGGTTGAGCCTCCCACCACCAATGGTAGAACGAGAAGAGAAGTACAACAGACACTAAGGGACGCAGAGGAGTTTGTTGGAGCTCCTTGAGCCAAGAAGAGGCAGCGTAGACAACCAGATAGATGCCAAGCATTGGTAGCTCAGGTTGGAGAACCCACCAGCTTTCAGGAAGTTGTTCAACACCAAGTATGGGTGGATGCCATGGTGGAAGAGTAAAACTTCATGATGACGAATGATATCTGGGAAGTAGTACCTAGGTCCTAGACCAGAAAATAGATCAGTTGTAGGATCACAATGGATCTACAACATCAAGTATGTTGTAGACGGCAGCATAGAAAAGTACAAGGCAAGGTTCGTAGCAAAGGGGTCTGCTCAAAAAGAAGGGATAGGCTATGAAGGGCCCTTCGCCCCAGTTGCTCATTACACCTCTATCAACGTTGTTATATCACTAGCAGCTCAAATGGGATGGGAGATTCACCAAATGGACGTCAAGACAGCATTCTTGAACGGAGTGATAGAAGAAGAGGTGTATATAGAACAGCCTGAAGCCTTCGAAACTCATGATAAGAAGTCTCATGTTTGCAGGTTAAAGAAAGCCCTGTACGGACTCAAGCAGGCACCTAGAGCATGGTATGGTCGAATTGATAGTTACTTGCAGCAGTTGGGATTTGTCAAGAGTAATGTTGATCCCAATCTCTACTATTTACTGGTAGAGAATGAGCCACTTATTCCGGTACTATATGTAGATGACTTGTTCCTAACTGGATCATCTAGGAACATCCGGGACTGCAAGAAGAATCTTTAAGTCGAATTCGACATGAAGGACTTGGGATTGATGCATTATTTTCTGGGGTTGGAAGTTTGGCAAAAGAATGGGGAGATCTTCCTTGGACAAGGAAGGTATTCTACAGAGATTCTGAAAACATTCATAATGCAAGATTG
This sequence comes from Pinus taeda, assembly GCA_000404065.3. NCBI lineage: Eukaryota > Viridiplantae > Streptophyta > Pinopsida > Pinales > Pinaceae > Pinus > Pinus taeda. The sequence continues at coordinate 26,333 of APFE030181404.1, forward strand.
TAAACCCATGGCTACTCCCATGATCATCAACTGGAAGAAAATAGATGCATCAGAGGATAAAGAAGTAGATCCCACCTTGTATAGATAGCTCATTGGGTCGCTTATGTATCTGGTCAACACTAGGCCAGACATTTGTTTTATTGTCAACACTCTTAGTCAGTTCATGGTGGAACCAAAAAGGGTGCATTGGGCAGCAGCAAGACACATACTTAGGTATGTAAATGGAATAGCCTGATATGGATTGAAGTACTCTAGAGGGGACGATATCAGCTTGAATGGGTTCACCAATGTAGATTGGGCAGGAAATTCAGTAGACCGGAAAGGTACCTCAAGGTACTGCTTCAGTGTTGGATCAAGGATGATATCTTGGTGCAGCAGGAAGCAGAAATCAGTAGAACTGAGTTCAGCAGAAGCAGAATATATGGCAGCTAGCATAGCTACCTGCAAAGGCATATGGCACAAAAAATTGCTTGTGAGCCTATTCAGAAAAAGGATGGAGGCGACCAACGTTCACTTCGATAATCAGAGTTGCATCAAACTCTATGAGAATCCAGTGGTTCATGATCAATCAAAACATATAGATATTCGTTGTCACTTTATCAGAGACTGTGTGCAGCGTGGGGCAATACAGCTACAGTATGTTCCCATAGGAGAGCAGGTGATCGATATACTCACAAAGGCTCTCAGAAGAGCTAAGTTTACTCAATTCAGAGAGCAATTGGGTACGGTTGAATCCATTTTAGTAGCAGCAGCAGGTTGCAGTGCAGGGACGGTTGGCAATAGTAGTGCCAACAGTAGCGCAAATGTAGCAATTCAGAGGGAGCTGTAATACAGATGTAGCATTGGCAATGGCAGTGTCAAAAGCAACAGTGCAGTGGTAGCAGCAGCACAGTAGTTGGTAGACATCATGTCAAACATCAGCAGCGCAGAGGACGATGCTTCAGAGTCAAAGTAGTAGACAGTAGCAGTGTATTGCTAGAGCACATTCCTCGCTAAGAGGGAGTGTTGATTTGGGGTAGCATCACATGTGCTCTAAGCCTCAAATTTTGTAGGGAGGCTCGGGCAAATGCATTCCAAAGAATGCAGAAAGCATTTTGGGAAATTCCACCCAGAAGTGATTTTATTAAAATAATTAATATTTTTAATGGGGTTCCTAAGTCTATACTTGGGAAAATTAAAATATTAATGGGTATTAATCTAATCACTAGTGAAATTTCTAGAAAAAGCCACGGATCAAGCCAAAACGATCTGAGCCTTTGATTAAGATTTAATCTAAGTCGTTGGTTGCCCAACAAGAAGATATAAGAAAGGGCTTGAGGGTCATTTGGAAAATGCCCCAGGCAAATACTTAGTTGCCCAAGAGAAATCGATTTTCTCATTGGTCAAAGTTAGGCAAGAGAAAATCGATTCAGAGGGAGAGTTGCAGGTAGAGGAGAGGCAAAGAGGATCCAACACCATTCAAGGAGACAGCGACAAAGACACAGAGCAGCAAAAGGGACAACGCTAGGCAGATTGACGCTGGGAGAGGCAGCACTAGCTTGAGTGACGTAGGCACTGTGCAGGCCAGTGCAGAGGCTAGAGAAAGTGACGTTGGGCAAGCCAAAAAGATGCAAAGGGTGTAGGAACCTCTCTCTTGGGTCAAACACTTGTTCAAGAACATCTGTAAATATTTCTCAGAAAGCCTTGTTCTATACTGCTGGGTGAAATTTTGTACAAGTTGATTTTTGTTGAAGAATAATAAAACCCTCATCTATTGCACCGGTTTTCCCACACTGGGTTTTTCCGGGGACAATTGTCCAAAAACAATTGTCATTTTGTTTCTATATGTGCCAACATTTTACTTACATTTAATTTCTGCAATGTTTTAATTGTGACGGTTGCAGTAGAATATGTTTCGATATTTGTCGTAAGAATATGGTAAATAACTTATTTCTGAAGTAATAAGTAGAAGAAGTCATATTAATCACTGCAGTAGGATTTCTTTTTTTTTAAATTCACATTTATGTAGTTTCTAGAAAATTTGGTGATTTTTAGAGAAGCATTTGTATACTTTTGGACAAATCATTTTAAGAAAAAATGGAAATTGATGAATCCTTTTTTGGGGAAAATTTGTGGAAAATTAGCTCATGGGTGAAAATTAACCCCTAAAATTGGCAATAGATGTGGATGGCATCTACGCATGATCAAGTTAGGACCACCAATAAAAATAGCAGCCTCCAAATGCTCCAAAAACAACACTCCATCATCTAAATTAGCCTCCTCATAAGTCCTATATGGTTTGTCTTTGCAGCTTCAAAAAATTGGGGCAAAAAGCTCATTGTCAAGCACATAAACAAAGCTTTCTTTCACATCGATATTCAACATGTTTCTCATCAGACAGTAGATGTTGTATGTGCTCCAAATACCTCTCAACTTATGAACGAACCCTCACAACCAAACAATGTAGTTGTACAGAAAAACTACCACACATGTTAAACCGTTGGAAAAGAGTCATCTTACCTTAATCTTTGACTGCATTGATGGAACCAAACTTCATCGCCATTGATGTGTTATTTCAAATGTTGTCATATGAAATTATAAACAACATCATCAAGGACCAGCTTGTCTAATGCAGTCATGCACCTAGTATGACCCTCTAGATCCAATATTTTAGTGTGAAAAAACTCTAACTATGATGTAAAACAATATTTTAGTGTGAAGAGATATGTAAAAGCATGAAATGGAATATTTAGGTTCTTCCACCTCCTTATAAATAAGGTATAACAAGGTCACATTTATAGCCTTAGCAATGTCCTTCAATTGACCTGCATAGTGTCAATTTGCTTATACACCTTCCTAGTGTTACTTGGGAACGTGAGCGAAAGCGGGGAGTGGGAGCGAAAACGGGAGTGGGAGCGACATTTTTAGAAGCTCCCGGTTTGGGAGTGAATCCTGGAGCGATTTTTATATAATATATATATTTTTTATATTTTTATATTTTTATACATATATGTCAACAAAAACATGTAGAATAATGGATTAGATATAAAAAACATAAAAAAAAACATAGATTGAACTATATAACAACAATTATCTGGAAGTTAAAATCTTCATCAACCACGTCCACAAGTTAGTAACATAGTAACATACAACATATTGAGTCTCATGATTCATCGTCATTATATCACCTTTAAGCATTAATTCCAGGGTATCTTTGTCATTACCCTTATCTGTATAGGTCTTTGTCATTAATATCACCCTCTAAGCATTAACATAAGATAAAAAAAGCATAGCATGTCAAGTCAAGATTTGTTTGAGTGATGCGTACATTTTTAGGAGGGTCATGATAGAGGAGTTCAACAAACAATGTCACTAACATCAAGGTACATAGAGGGATTGGTGCTCTTGATTAAATACGAGTTCCATACCCTAATACATGACAAAATTCAATGGAAACATTGCAATCCCCCAATCCTGAAATCCTGAAAAACTGATAAGTCTGTTGGATTCTGAATGAAATCTAAAATTCTACTTTCTCCATATGAAATCCAATGAGGCCAAAACCACTCTCAAACATCCTGAGTCATTTCATGGTAATGTTAAAAATTTAAGTAAAAGGATGAAAATGAAGATAATCCCGAGTCGCTCCCGCCCAGAGCACGGATTGGGAACGGGATCGGGGGGGGTGCTCCCCCGTAACACTGCACCTTCCTAATGATTGGGTAATCTGAATCTGCAAAGTTACAAACTCAATAATAGTATAAACTGGCTTGGTGAAGCACAAAACAGTGAACAAAAATAACCATCAAGAATGGTTTCCTGCACCATAGAAAAGATTTTATATTAAAGCTCTGCAACTTCCACTGCTCCCATGACTCACTCACTACAAAATTCACCAATGCATTGCAAGAAAGACCAAATTACTTGCAAGCTTAAGTAGATGCAACTTGGAGTGAGTCTAGAAAATGCAATGGACAACATCATGTGGAGTGATAAATTTTTTGATCTTCTAGTTGGTGCACAAGTTAGTAATCCATTCATGTTGTCTAGGCTTCAGGTTAATCACATAACAAAAGATTTAATGTCCACACCAAACAACTAGATCAAAAAATATGAGGGTGTACCTGCTCAATATTTGTTCTTGTTGCAAAACAGTGTTCCACGGGGACGTGTCCCCCAGGGTCGAGTGTGCGCACCCCACACACCTGGGATGGGGGGGACATCTGAGGAAACGTTTGACGTTTCCCCAATGTGGGGGACGCAACTCCCCAAAAAGGGGATGCCTAGGCGTCCCCCCACAAAATGGGCTATGCGTCCCCCCTTAAATTTGCTTGTAAACAATGATTTATGACAGGGGAAGCCTAGTATTTACTATTTGACCATATTGCCCTACTAATACTATGCAATTCATGGCAATGTTAAATTCTTAAAATGAAAATGAAAGATAAAGGAGAATGAAACTTTTACTTAAATTTTTAACATTACCATGAAATGACTCAGGATGTTTGGGAGTGGTTCTGAACTCATTGGATTTCATATGGAGAAAGTAGAATTTTAGATCTCACTCAAAATCCAGCAGACTTAACAGTTTTTCAAGAATTCAGGATTCGATGGATTGCAATGTTTCCATTGCATTTCATCATGTACAAGGGTATGGAATTGGTATTTAATCAAGAGCACCAAACCCTCTGTGTACTTTAAAGTGATTTTTAGACTCATCGCTCCATTGTTTTCGAGTTTTAGTTATATCAATTTACTATTCCAGTCTTCAGATTTCAGTATCTATTATAGTCTATTTTGCTTAGTACTAATTAGATTCTAGAATTATAAATGATGAATTTTAATTTTAAATCAATTTAGAATCTATAATGATGAATGATGAATTTAATTTTTAAATCAATGTAGATTCTAGAATGGTGAATAATGAAAGATGGAATATGGATCAGAGTATTTCATTATTGAAACTCGTGGTCTATGGATGAATCATGTATGTATTAGTAAGGATGATGAGTATGGATCAATGTATTTCATTATTTAATTCAATTATGTATGTATCATTGTATTTATGCTGGTTATGTATGTATCATTGTATTTATGTATGTATATAATATTTTTCCTTTTTTAATATATATTATATATATATATATATATTATATATATATATATATATATATTATATATATTAAAAAGAAAAATATTATATACCCCGACATCCCCCCTAAATTTCCCTAAAATTTGAGGGTACTCCCACACGTCCCCCTTGTGTGTCTCCCCGCACCCACATCTCCCCGTCCCGAAGTCTTGGTGGAACATTGTTGCAAAACAATTAGGTGCATTATCAGTGATTATTTGAATCACTGAATGGCCCATCTTCTGAAATAATTTCAGTAAGAGGTCCACAATATTCAGTCTAGTATTATCAATTGCTCAGAAGTCATGCATTGCAACAAAGAATGCACAAGTAGCCAGCACACCAAGTACATTTACCAATGGTTGGTTTTTAATACTTGTTCAGCCATCAAATTCAATGGATACCATTTTTCTCCCCACTGATCTGTAAACCATTATAGAGCTCTCCGCATTTTGATTTTCCTTATCTAGTAAAGTGGTTCTAGCTTTCACATACCCACAACTCTTGTAAACTTTAGGGGCATTATTGATGGCCCTGACCATCTCATGCATTGGAAGCAAAGAACATCAAATGGCATACCAAATGCATAATGAAACACCTGTAATGTCCCCGATTTTGAGAGTGCAGAAATTACTAAGAAGTCTTGCCCAAATTTGATGATATTAATAAAATGGAGCAAACATTGTTTTATTAAAAAAAAGGTTGGGGTCTCTCAAATGGAAATTATAAAAGAGGGAGGGCTCATTTTGCTGTTCATTCTATTCCATCATAACTTAATGTCATTGGAAGAGACTCGAGCAAGTTTCTATCTGAGGGTTTCAAGCGGAATCATCTCTCCCAGCTTCGAGCTTCGGTGGATTTCTTGCCACCTTAGTTAGATCTCTCCCTTCTTTGGTGGACGCTAAGTGCCCCCCTAGTTGGGTTGATTGTTTGTTTGTTCGTTTTGTGGAGTCCAAATCATAAATCGTTACAGGAAAGTCCTGGAATTGTGGTTACAATTTGATTGCAAGTAGAGAGAAGCTATAAAGGCCGAGTTTCCTCAAGCAGTGAGACATACTTTCTGTGGTATTAAAGAGGTCGAAGTTTCTTCCTCAAGGAGTCAAGTTGCACTTAAGTGAATGGGCCGAGATTTCACCTTCTTTCTAGCTAAGTTCATCAATTCCTTGGAGTACGAGTTGTTCTGGATTGTGTACTGAGCAACAAAGATAAGAAAGAACGAGTCTCTCTGTGTTGAGGAGGACTGAAAACAAGTTATTGTTGGCTGTATATCTTCCCTTCAAGCTGGACGCTTTGTGCCTGGGATAGTGTATTTATTTCCCTTCGTGCTGTCTCTAAGGGAGCAAATCATGGGAATCTTCCTATCGGTCCTGGAGTAGTGCATTAATGGTCACATTATTCTTTTGAAGGGGGCCGAAATTCCACCAGTAAACAACCGTATTTTCTGTTGGGGACGAGTATTGACAAGCTGACTTGTTTCATTACCGTAGTTGATCCTGTGCAAGTCATGTTTTCAGCATTCCTGTGGCAGAGAATTTATCCATGCAGATATATCAGGTTCTATCTTTCTGGTGCACTGTATTTTTCTATCAGATTTGAAGACAATTAATGAAGGACTGTCACATATTTTCTGGGTCTGCAAGATAATGGTTTTGGGTGACAATGTACTAGCCGGTCTATCCTGTGATTATGTATGACCATAATTTTCTTGCTGTCTCTGAGTTCAATACATGAAACAATGCTTAGTTTGAAGTCTGGTTTCTATTTTTCTCCAGTGTATTGCATATGAACAGTGAAAATTAAACTCATTTCTACATAAGAGTTTTCATGGAGTGTTTTCAAAATACTACACAGTAAAGACACACTAAACTCATTACCATTTAAGTGTTTCCTAGTTGGAAACATTCATGGTAACATAGCCCAGATCTTGGCTCAGCTGTGGGTGATATCAAAGATGAAAATTCAGGGGCCAGTACTGAAGGCTGAAGGTAAAATGCTTTCAAGTCAGAAATTTGAAGATTACAACGAATATTTCACAAACAGTTTAAACAATTGGAAATGTGGGTATTATTAAAGATGGCAAAGAAAAAGGAAAACAATTACAAATCTGAAGACTTGGAAACAGCTGAAACAGCACTAGTAAAGGAACCAGATACAGTGGATTCTTTGAGAAATACATCTGAAGGGAGCCAAAGGGTAAGTGATAATTCAGATGGTGGTAGGAAAGAGGTATCAATTTAAATTTATGTTGCAACTGCAGAGGTTTCCAAACCAGGCTTAGGAGAAACATATGGACCTTTTTCAAATGAAGTCCTAGTTGGCAAGGTCGTGAGAAGTTTGCCTCACAAAAAGGGTCAGCTGGCTACTAAGTTTGGCGATGTCATGATAGGAGGTGCTTTCCATGTCGAAGGTTCAGCAAAATATGGACACAAAACTTGTGAAGATGGCCAGAAGCGTCTTGATGGTATCATTCCTATTTGCACGGGACGAGACTCCACTCAAGAAGTGTCCAATATTGTTAATTTTAGGTATGTTCTATGCTAGAGCAATTTATTTCAATTTTCACAATTAGCTCAATATATTTTTCAAATTAGCAATCACATCAGCATTAAAGTAAACTGCAGATAGAACATAAATATAAATCACAAAAGACAAGCCAAGACAAGAGGACACAAGATGTGGCGCTAGCCAGGGACAAACCCCAATGTGGGGAAACCCTTGATAAATTCTTCTTCTATGTTCTTCAATAGTTTAGCAGAGAGAGACAGATAGTACATTTACAACAGAAGTCAACATTTTGACTTTCTATATCTACATGAGATCAGTTGAAGACATGTTGCTTCAACTGATTCTCCAAGGTGACTCCTTTACCCATCACAGTGTTGCATCTCGTCCACTTGCTACACCTCACCGTGCTGCACCATGCTGTACTTATCATCACAGTGTTGGACCTTAATGTCCATGCTATGCACTTCATGTTGCTGCTCCTGTTACTATGCTGCTTCAATCATTGAGCTGCTCTTATCACGGATCTACAGCCAATGTTGTATTCATCGCTGATATGCACTCAATGACTGCTATGCTGCATTCCATCATGCTTCATTAATCATGACTGTACCTATCACTGTACTGCATTATGTGCCATTGTTGCACCATGTTGCCACCCTGACCTATGTATTGGCTACACCTAGCTTGCTTGTTGTCCCTAGCTTGCTTGTTGTTGCATGCTAGCTGTCCCTTGCATGCTAGCTGTAACATTGCATGCTTGGTGTATTTGTTGTTAAGTACCATGCAACTGTCCCAATGTTAGTTAGTTGTCCCTTGCATGCTGCCCTCCTTCGGAGATAGATGCTCTAGCTGTTCGGCAGTTCCCAGCAATTCCGACTTTTCCGGTAGTTCCGACTTTTCAGGTAGTTCCAGCTTATTCGACAGTTCCAGCTTTTCCGACAATTCCGACTTTTTGGCAGTTCCAGCTTTTCCAGCAGTTCCGACTTTCGGTAGTTCTAGCTTTTCTGACAATTCTGGCTTTCCCGACATTTCCAGATTTTCCGGCTTTTCCGGCAGTTCTGACAGTTCCGACTTTTCCGACAGTGTCGGCTTTTCCAGCGTTTCCGGCTTTTCCGACAGTTCCAACTTTTCCGGCTTTCCAGCTTTTCTGGCAGTTTCGACTTTTCCGAAAGTTCTATCTTTTCCGGCAGTTCCGGCATTTCCGACAATTCCGGCTTTTTCGACTTTTCTGGCTTTTTCGACTTTTCCGACTTTTGGAGCAACGTAGAGCTTATTCTCCCATGACTGCATTTAGATCTAGGGCATGTTATCTAGGGTAGCGTATACCCTAGGGCACTCCCTCTAGCTCTCATCTTCATCAAACCCAAAACAGGATGAAGTGAGATCACAAGAGTGAGTGTGTGTGTGACAAATGACTTCAAGTCCTCTTCTATTTATACTAAAACGTAGAGGTTGAATAGACATGACTGTTGAGCTTCTAAGCCTACATAAGTTGTTGGCCGACATGACAATTTGTCCATAATCAAAATAAATTCATATCTTCATAAATACTTATCGGAATCAGATGATCTTTAGATCAATCCTACACCTCTCGATGAGAGGGATCCAGAAAAATATCAGCTGCCATAAATAAGATGACCCACATGGAGTTTGGCCCTAGTTGCCAATTTTAACACTCCCTCTCAACTAGGGAGAACTCCATCCGCTGATCCATATGTCCGACTGTACTATCTTTGCCATCAATGCCCTACATTGCTCTGCTCTGCTCTGATCTACTGAGCTCTGCTCTGCTGAGCTCTGCTTTGCTCTGCTGAACCATGAAGAAGAAGAATTGATCGAGAATGTCTCATACCATTCTCTACTGACCCGAAGTCACTTTCATCTGAAGAGAATGTGTCACATCACTCTTACTAACCCGAAGTCAGTTTTATTGATCCCAAATCAATATCACAAGAGAGTATCTCAAACCACTCACACTGATCCCAGATCAGTTTCATTGGTCCCAGATCAATATCACAAGAGAGTGTCTCAAACCACACATATTGATCCCAAATCAATGGAGGTCATCCTTGCATGGGAAGTACGATAGATACAATGAGGCATCCATCGATAGAACTACTATGGTCCCTATCCTCATTTCCCTACTCATTGATCAGATGAGAGGTACTTCCCATGAGTCCCAAACTGCATGGGTAGGATGCCTTGACAGTAGAACGAATCATCTTGGCCCACAAGAGAACGAATCATCCTGTTCCACAGTCACCACGGAGAACAAATCATCTTGGCCCACAGGAGAACAACTCATCTTGTTCCACAGTCGCCACGGAGAACGAATCATCCTGGCCCACAGGAGAACGAATCATCTTGTTCCATAGTCGCCACGGAGAATGAATCATCCTGTTCCACAGTCGCCACGGAGAACGAATCATCCTGGCCCACAGGAAAACGAATCATCCTATTCCACAGTCGCCACGGAGAACGAATCATCCTGGCCCACAGGAAAACGAATCATCCTATTCCACAGTCGCCACGGAGAACGAATCATCCTGGCCCACAGGAAAACGAATCATCCTATTCCACAGTCGCCACGGAGAACGAATCATCCTGGCCCACAGGAAAACGAATCATCCTATTCCACAGTCGCCACGGAGAACGAATCATCCTGGCCCACAGGAAAACGAATCATCCTATTCCACAGTCGCCACGGAGAACGAATCATCCTGTTCCACAGTCGCCACAAAGAACGAATCATCTTGGCCCACAGGAGAACGAATCATCTTGTTCCATAGTCGCCACGGAGAACGAATCATCCTGGCCCACAGGAGAACGAATCACCCTGTTCCACAATCGCCACAGAGAACGAATCATCCTGGCCCACAGGAGAACGAATCACCCTGTTCCACAATCGCCACAGAGAACGAATCATCCTAGCCCACAGGAGAACGAATCATTCTGTTCCATAGCGCACCATTATGTTCCATAGCGCACCACCAGGGGAGGGTGAGTCGCCCTATGATCGTATGTTGCTCCAGTAAGTACCCCAAGCCCCCTAGAGCTCCCAGAGCTCAATGCATGCAACATGCATGACCCTTATAAGAAGGTCTCTCAACGACTCCAAGTCGTTCGGGAAAGTTACAGATTTGACTTTTCCCTGGGGCTTTGACAAAAAATGTCTGCAACCTGTACATCAGTCTCAATGTGATGGAGGCTCCTCGCTCATCGACTTACCATATCCCAGATAAGGCAGTATCTGATGTCAATCTACTAGAGGATTCATCGAATACGGGATTCCTCAATAATTGAATCCCACCTCTGGTTGTCACAGAGAATCACAGTGGTATTCATCATGTATACAAATTTGCAACCATGCAGCTTCAAACGAGATCATACTCGTAGCTGTGTATTTGGTCTCGGCGATGCTTATAGCAACCGATTTCTACTTCCTACTCATCCATGATATCGAAGCAGAATCCAAAGAGAACCAACAATGAGAAGTGCTCTAGTGATCCTCCACACGGCCTGCCCACCCAGCATTCGAATAATCATGCAGTTTCATATTTCCGGCAGTGTATCTCAATCCATGAGAGATTGTGCCCCGAAGATATCTCAAAAGATTATTGGCACCAATCCAGTGAGACTCAACCAAATATGAGCTCACCATGCTAACTGCAAAACATATGTCCAGACGGAAGTTCACCAAGAACATCAACGCGAATGAGTTTATGAAACTCAGAGGCATTTCCCAAATCTGGTCCGACATCACTACCATATAACTTCTGAAAGTTAATATCCTCGAGGTAGTCACAGGCTTGCAGTTTATCATTCCACATTCGGAATCCAACTCCCTCTTACTTCTGCAAATGAGAGGGTCTAGACCTGTCAAAAATAGGTCGTCTTCATAAGGTGCCGGTATGAGACGTCTATCATCCACAACCTTCGGGTAATAGTTTGGATCGGTTTCACTCCTAGTGAATCTCAGCTTCATCTGACAGCTATCAATCCTCTCATACTATGCCCGAGGAGTTTTGCTTCAAGCCATAGAGGGCTTTATTCCACCTGTATACATGAGATTCCCGATCATGAATCTCAAACTCCTCGGGTTGTTCCCAACCTGTGGACCTGGTACATGAGGGGAATGTTCCGCTTGTAAGATTTTCCTTTGGTACATCTCAAACATGTACTTTCATGCTCTTTTTGAATTCAGGCATCCCTGTCACCATCTGACGCACAGACCTTCGGTGCTATGTGTCAATGGACATGGTCCCAAGTGGACTTCCCGCAACTTTATACAACCCTGAACTCAAAAACATCTTTGAAAATTCTATTTTCAAACACGTACCTTTCCATCGATGAGTGCCACCCTGAAACCTTTGACTTCCATTGCTGAAATGGACACCAGGTTCTTCTTGTGATCTGGTACATAAAAGAGATTCTGTAAATGAATTGAGTTACCCTCATTCAATTGAGGGATAACATTCCCTACACCCTTTCCAGGATAGGTGGCATCGGCTCCAAGTATAATCCTACGATTGTTTCCATCTCTACCAAATTAGAAAGTGCACCCATCTATCTGATGAACTGCCTTGAAGCACTACAATCAATAAGCCAGATTCACAAAGAATCTGAAGGAGAGGGCCAATACAAGATAACGCTTCTTTATCTTATCAAAAACAACATTTGATTCTTCATACCTGGGGTTCCTTGCTTTCTTTGAAGAGTCGACCATTTCCTTGATGACCTACATTACCTGTCATTCCTTTGATCATTGAAGATGTCCCTAGAATGATTGTTATCTTCATCAAGGGATGTGTCTCTGACATTTGAACACTGCTTCTCATAATGGCCGAACTTATTGCAACCAAGGCATACGCCTTTCCTTCCACCCTTAGATTCGAACTTTTCAATGAAGTGATCTTTACGTACGCCATCAGAAACTTCCGCTGCGCCATTCTGATAATATTCTCTGCTTCGACTTCACCCTCGGTGAATTTGAAGAGGGATGAGGAATCCACTGATCCTTTTGTCCTTTCCCAACTGTCTTCGGTGAATGCTCTTTCACTCTTGCTTGGACATTGTCTTCACCTCAGCTCTAATACCATGTTAATTTTAGGTATGTTTTATGCTAGAGAAATTTATTTCAATTTTCAAAGTTAGCTCAATACCTTTTCCAGATTAGCAATCACATCAATATTAAAGTAAACTGCAGATAGAAAATAAATATAAATCGCAGAAGACAAGCCAACATAAGAGGACACAAGATGTGGCGCTAGCCAGGGACAAACCCCAATGTGGGGAAACCCTTGATAAATTCTTCTTCTATGTTCTTTAATAGTTTAGCAGAGAGAGAGAGAGATAGTACATTTACAACAGAAGTCAACATTTTGACTTTCTATATCTACATGAGATCAGTTGAAGACATGTTGCTTCAACTGATTCTCCAAGGTGACTCCTTTACCCATCACAGTGCTGCATCTCGTCCACTTGCTGCACCTCACCGTGCTGCACCATGTTGTACTTATCATCGCAGTGCTAGACCTTGATGACCATGCTATGCACTTCATGTTGTTGCTCCTGTTACTGTGCTGCTTCAATCATTGAGCTGCTCTTATCACGGATCTACACCCAATGTTGTACTCATCGTTGATCTGCACTAAATGACTATTATGTTGTGTTTCATCATGCTTCATTAATCATGACTGTACCTATCACTGCACTGCATTATGTGCCATTGTTGCACCATGTTGCCATCCTGACCTATGTGTTGGTTGCACCTTACTTGCTTGTTGTCCTTAGCATGCTTGTTGTTGCATGCTAGCTGTCCCTTGCATGCTAGCTGTAACATTGCATGCTTGGTGTATTTGTTATCAAGTATCATACGATTGTCCCAATGTTAGTTAGCTATCCCTTGCATGTTGCCCTCCTTCAGAGACAGATGCTCCAGCTGTTCCGGCAGTTCCCGACAGTTCTGGTAGTTCTGACTTTTCAGGTAGTTCCAGCTTTTTCGGCAGTTCCGGCTTTTTCGACTTTTCCAGCTTTTTCGACAGTTCCGGCTTTCTGGCAGTTCCGGCTTTTCCGGCAGTTACGGCTTCTGGCATTTCTAGCTTTTCTGGTAGTTCCAGCTTTTCCGGCAATTCCGACTTTTCCGGCGGTTCCGACTTTTCCGACAGTTCCAGCTTTTCCAACAGTTTCGGCTTTTCCAGCTTTTCAGGCTTTTCTGGCAGTTCTGGCTTTTCCGGCAGTTCCGGCCTTTCCAGCAGTTCCGACTTTTCCGGCAGTTCCAGCTTTTCCTGCAGTTCCGGTGTTTCCAGCTTTTCCGGCAGTTCCAACTTTTCCAGCAGTTCCGACTTTTCTGGCTTTTTCGACTTTTCCGGCTTTTTTGAGCAACGTAGCGCTTATTCTCCCATGACTGCATTTAGATCTAGGGCATGCTATCTAGGGCAGCGTATACCCTAGGGCACTCCCTCTAGCTCTCATCTTCATCAAACTCAAAACAGGATGAAGTGAGATTCATGAGTGGAGTGTGTGTGTGGCCAATGACTTAATCCTCTTCTATTTATACTAAAACGTAGAGTTGAATAGACATGACTTTGGGAGTGGTGCCCTAATAATTGCTGTCCTAGCTTGTGAATTTTGTTCCGTATTTTAAATTCAATCTTATAAATACTTATCGGAATCGGATGATCTTTAGATTAATCCTACACCTCTCGATGAGAGGATCCAAGAAAAATATCAGTTGCCATAAATAAGATGACCCATATGGAGTTTGGCCCTAGTTGCCAATTTTAACAAATATAAGTAAATTTCAACATAAAAATATGGTTCAGTTCACTGGATCTTGTATATGGCCACCAGAAGTTTGTAATGATGACGAGATGCAATCAATATGCTCCTATTTAGTACCTGCCAATTCTATGGAATATTCCTTCTCATATCCATTTCTAAAAGGAGTGAGGTCAGTGCTAGACCAAAGGTCATTGGCAACCTTTGTTGCAAAGTCTGTCACGGAATCACCAGGGAAAAGAGCAACTGTATCAGATATGCTTATTGACTCAATGCATACCTACCTGAGAATATCCCTACCTCGGCAAATGAACCTAAAGTGCCAGAATTGCATGTTTGATAAAGGGAAGACCAAGACAGATTCTGTGCTACTTGGAAGAGGAATTGGAGGACCTTGTGTTGCGAGCCTCAAGGCTAGATATGGGCAAGATGTTTGGGTTTCAAAAAGTCATGACTTACCTAGAGGAGCAGTACATCCACGCGCAATCAATGGCTATAAATTTCACTCAGGGCCATCTCTGTTTTCCGGCTTCCCATCTACTGGACCTCACGCCAATCTTCTTTCTCATGTTTTGGGTACTTTGGGCGAGTCTTTTCCATATGTTTCTTATGACTACTTGGATTTGAAAGATCCATTTATATGTAACTGTTTGGATCTACTTTGTTTTCTGCCTTCAAGATAAAAAGTCGATGGTACACTAGCAGAAGAAATTGTATATATGTTTGCAGAATGGTATAAAATAGGTGGTTGAGCTGTTGGTGTCAAGCTGACAAGTAGATTTCCATAAATGCAGAGGAGGCTGACTTCAGTAAGGCATCACTATCTACAGTTGCATTGCCAGATACCCATTAGGAAAAAGTGCAAAAATCGCCCCAATGTGACTCTTTCAACCATCTCCATCTTGGTTTTGATGCATGGATATCCTAAAGGACCTAGAATTATATCAAATTATTATAAACCACTGGAAGCCAGGGGTGGATGCTCAGCCAAACGTTGTGCTCATTTCAATAGCGAGTATGGTAAGTCCAAATTTAGCACCTAAGGGAAAGCATGTACTTCATACATACACCTCTAGAACAGAGCCATATGATGTGTGGTATGGATAGGATTGTAGAAGTGCAGAACACAAGAAGCTCAAGGCTAAGCATTTTGAGGTCATGAGGAGAGTTGTTGAAAGTGTACTCAGAGCCGGTTTTTCTCAAGAAGAATGTAAGGTGAAGTTGGTGGGTACACCATTGACACACCAACAGTTCCTTCAGCGGAATGGAGGTACATATAGGCCTACAATTTGCACAGGAGAAGTAATTCGTGGCATGGGAGTTTCTGACTTAGGGAACAATGAGACTGCAATTGAAGATAAAAGTAATGACGGTATAGAAGAACATCCCAACTCCAACATTTAACCATGTGATGGTGTGAGTAATGAAACTATGAGACCTAATAGTAATCCTACGCTCCATGCAAGGTTGATTTGTGGTAGCATCGGATGTGCTCTAGGAGTCTAGCCATAAAAATTGGTGGAGAGGCTAAAGCACAGGAGATCTCCAAGACCCAAAAATGGTTTGGGGAAATTCCACCCGGTTACAGAGATATTAAAATAACTAATATTTTTAATGGAGTTCCTAAGTCTAAACTTAGGAAAATTAAAATATTAATGGGTATTAATATAAAACTGGGTGAGAATGTTCTAAATGACATGGATCAAACCAAATCTAATCTTAGTCGTTGATTAGGGACTGAATCTCGGTCGTTGAAGACTCAACAGGAGAAGTATAAGAGAAGGCTTGAGGGTCAGTTGGAGATACACCAAGTTGATCAAGAATTCGATTTTCTAGGGCATGGTCTGCTGAGAAATCAAGTTAGTGATTTGTTGCAACGAGGGGCAGTTCGACAGAAGGCTGAGAATACATAGTAGAGAGGCAGAGAGAGTGTCAGAGAGACAGCGCAGAGCCTTGGAAGGCTGGCGCAGAGGCAACCAGGACTAATGCAAAGGCTGAGGAGGCTAGCGCAGGTGACATAGAGGGCCAAGAGGCTGATGCAGAGGCAGTAGAGGCTAGCAAAGCTAACGTTGAGTTGTAGAGGCAGCACTGAAGAATTTTCGTGGGGCAGACTGAGCGCTGAGAGGCAGACGCAGAGCAAAAGAGGGTAACACAGTCCCTAGAGGGTGACGCAATTCCAGAGAGAAGCTAGGAGCAGTGTTTGTTGTCCAACTAAGGAATTGTCGAAGTTGTTGTTGGATCAATCATCCGATTGCTGATCAGCCAAAATATTTGTCTCCGAGGAGAGGTACTTCTGCCAAGGACATTCTCTGTTGGGTGAGCCATTTATGGCACCCTAGTTGTATTCAGAAACTGCATAATAATAAAACCCTCATATCTACTACACCAGTTTTCCCGCATTGGGTTTTTTCGGGGACGATTGTCCAAACATAATGGTGCCCCTTGTGTGTTTGTCTTAGTTATTTCAGTTGTTGATCTGTATATGTGTTAAGGTTGCATTTGTGTTTATTTTGGTATCTATATTTATAAATAGCTTGTTAATGGAAAGAACAAGTAGGAGATAATAAACCAAATAATGCAGTAGGGATTTCTGATGTGTCAGACTTAGAAATTTCAACATGGTATCAGAGCATTGCAGATCACAGGAGAACTGAAGGTACCAACAGAAATCAGAAAATATGCAGCAGAAATAGTTGTCCCGAGAGACAGAGTTGTTCCTAAGCAGAAGGCAGCAGAGAAGGAGTGACGCAGAGGGTCTGCGTCATCATTTCGAACTAGAGAGAGCGCCAATGCAAAGGCAAAGAGATGCAGAAGAGGCTCACGAAGAGCCACATCATCCTACTCAGTCAGGTAGACTTGACGCAGTTGGCCAAGGGAGTGATTCAACCATTGCCAGGATTGTGCAGAGCTGAAAGGCCCAGTTTCTTCAGTTGTCGGGACCTAGGGAGTTGTGGGCAGATTGTGGATTGGGAAGCTGGTAGGGTGTTGTTGTTGTCGAAGCAGAATAGTACCTAACGGGACAGAACCAAGGTAGAGGGAGTCGATGTCTTTAACAAATTTCTAGCTAAGAAATCCAGAGCCAAGTTGCAATTACAAAGAGGATCAGAGAGGAGCGGATCGACAGTTGGCAGGAAGATTTCCATCAGGGAAATCGAGACTCGGAGGGAGTCTAGGAGAAAACCTCTAGGAGGGAAGTCGAGACTCAGAGGGATTCCAGAAGGAGTGAAGATGGAAATGAACGAACTGAGGGATCGGGACAAGTTGGATGGGGCCTCCAACTTTGTCATCTCGAAGGCCAGGATCCTGTCTGTTCTGGATAGACATCGGATCAAGGGCTTCGCCTTAAGAATCATGGCTATCCCAGTCAACCTAGCGGATAATGAAAGGTATGAGGGTGCAATGGTGAAGGCAAAGTGAATAATCCTTGATGGGGTCAAGAATCATGTAGTACCGCATATTGTCGAGAAGAACAGTGCAAAGGAGATGTCGAATACCTTGACGACATTGTATCAGGGCACTTTCGTGCAGAGGAATATGTTCTTAGAGAATCAATTGTGGTCATATCAGATGCAGAAGGGGCCACATCGGATCAGGAGTTCATGGTGAGAACCGCCTGAATGCAGTCTTCGAGGATTGGGAGACATTTGTCCAAAGCATTTTGGGCAGAGCTGATCTTCCAAGATGGGAAGAGATGTGGTCAACTCTTCGCCAAGAAGAGATCAAACAGTTGACCAAGGCAGGGATTAGCAGCAAAGGAAGTCGAATCAAGAAAGAAGAGGAAGAGGATGTGGCTCCGGCATCTGCGGGACAGCAGGGGAAGAGGAAGAAGAAGACATCTCCAAGGTGAAGTGCTTCCATTGTGGGGAGCTGGGTCATTATGCAACCTAGTGTCCCAGGAAGAAGAACAAGGGAGAGGCTTCTGACTCCAAGGCAGCTCCGGCTAAGACGGAGAAAGAAGTCGAGACGAATGACAACAGTGCCATGAGTGCTCATGCACCTCTAGAGAAGAGGTGGGGAGACATCGAGCTATAGTCAGGAGGACTACAAAAGATGAGGGGCAGGATCCTTAACTCTTGGATCATATCCAACTACGGGAGCCCCAAATGACAGTAGCAGGATGACGGATGTCGGCAAGATTTTCCCTCATTGCATACGCGATTGCATATAAATTTAGTGGTTCCACCCTGCTTTCCCCTCAAGTTTAGTCGCTTACTTACACAATGGTGTTCAGCATGATTCATTTGAATCCTTTTAGAATTGGTGCTTGTAAGCATTCTCAATTTCTTCTCCTCGAGTATTCAATGAAAAAATGCAACAAAATGAGATAGAAGAAGGAATAAGAGTAGGAGATAATAACAAAATCAAAAAACAAACAAAACAAAAACAAAAATTAGAGAATAGGCCTAGAGCTTACCCCTCCAATTCTCTAATAGTGATAGAATGTGACTATGGTAGCATTCAATCTCATCTACAAGCTCTCACAACTCTACTCTCTTCAAAAACCAATAAGAAGTTGTCTCAAAACCCTTCCCAAAGATTCACAAAAACCTAAGTTACCAAGATAAGTATACTAGTATTCTAAAAACCAGCCAAACATGAATTAGTTGATTTGACACTAACTTTAGATATACCATCCCTTGAACCGGTTTGATGACCAATTGCATACCCAACAAAACAAATTTGGCCATCAAGATAACCAATTCTATATCGAACCAACCACTTCAGCACAAAACTGGTCAAACCGGCTGGTTCGACTTAGACTAGACCTGCCAATGGAGATTGCAAAAGAAAAAGCAACATAAAAACCCAAAACCCAAAAACCTGAAAACAATCCTATATATGCAAACTTTGCATATTTAGCGTCCAATGCTTGGGTTTTATATGGTCATACATGAATATATATTTTTTAATTAATAAACTCATATTATATGTATTTTTAGTAAACTAGCTCTTAAACCAATTTAGTAGTTGTACTGTAAAATTCCTACCCAGGAATTCTCTATCTCTCACAATAAATTTCTGGGCCAATATTAAAAATTTAAGTGATGTTCTTGCTAGACTGTGTGTGTTCTCCCTTTACTTTAGGTGCAAATCTGAATTTCTTTCAACTCATTAACACATAAAATGGACACATCATATGAAAGAACACTTCATCCCAGCAACAATTAATGTTTTTTGTACACTCTGAAATAAACTCACCTATATTTCGACACTGGTCTAAATACAATGGCACCAATTCTGAAAATAAGCAGATTTGCAAGTCAGTTTATAAACATGTGAACACAAGTTATAGGGAACCTGGAAATGGTGTAGTAGCTTCATCCCTTTGATTACTCGTCCAACAGCCAGCCCATAAACATGCTAATAAACCAGCAACACGTCATACCCAGAATATTATTCTCTGAAGTTGTCACGCACAGGATGGATGAGATACCAATCACACCCAGCAAGAGGGATTTACAGCCTGCCTATGCTGATATTAACCACCAGAAATAGTTCACGCTTTCGTCTGCTCACAGTAGCTCCAGAAATTGGATCTTCTAGTTATTATAATCAGCTCCAATGCACAGGTCTTTAATTGAACCCAACATACAGATGAAACTCGTCCTCTGGTAGCAGAAACTCGACCCAGGTATGAGGTATTTCGTATAGCAGCAGAGACAAAGAAATTCATTTCACCTTTCTCAGGAAATCTCTTCCAGCAAGAGAAAGGGAAAGCCTCAAGCTGTGTATGCTCCAGAAATCAATGTTTTATAACTCCAACTCCGACTCCGACTCGGTATCAACTCGGTCGGCTCGATCTCAATGACTCGGTTGTTGTAAAAAATACATTAAATATTTTTTTTACAAAAAAACATAATTTTAAAGATTTTCATTCATGTTTCCAAACACACAACATTAGAATATAGATAGAAGACAACATATGATCAAAGTAGGCTCATGAACTATGTTACTTGGGAGCGGGAGCGGAAGCGGGGAGCGGGAGCGGAAGCGGGAGCGGGAGCGACCATTTT